>JABFEB020000041.1:4083465-4101160 GCA_019775895.2 Stomatorhinus ivindoensis
TACATTTCAATACTTGGTTGCAAATCCTTTGCAGTCAATTACAGCCTGAAGTCTGGAACACATAGACATCACCAGACCTTGACTGCATACAACTCATACACTCTCCGCAGGACCTCAAGCCCAGCAACATCGTGGTGAAATCTGACTGCACCTTGAAGATCCTGGACTTCGGCTTGGCCAGGACGGCGGCCACCGGGCTCCTGATGACGCCCTACGTGGTGACACGCTACTACAGGGCACCGGAGGTCATCCTCGGAATGGGCTACCAGGCTAACGGTCAGTCGTCGGCCGGCGGTGCATCTGCGCGCCCCCACCTCTCTCCTCCCCGCGCATGCCTCGCGACCAAAGCCCCGCCATCCCACCCACCGGAGGCGCCCCCTCTTCGCCCCAGCCGTCACCCGCACGCGCCTCTTCTAGTAATCTCCCCCCCCACGCTTCCCCTGCATGCGTGCAAGATGAGTTTCACATTTTACGCTTTTTCTCTGACGAATTCTGGCTCGAATAACAAACAAACAAACAAACAAATTTATTTTTGTATAGCGCATTATCACAACCTTACATCTTCTCAAAGTGCAAACAAACATAGGTCTCCGATGTACTTAAAAAATAACTCTCGGTGGGGGAAAAAAATGTGAAAATCCCTAGCGCTGGCTTCACTAAAATGACGACTGAGACCCCCCCTGCTGACTCACCCCTTCGCTTGTCCCCCCTCCCCCATCCTCCCTGTGCTTCATACATCTAGTGGACATTTGGTCAGTGGGGTGCATTATGGCAGAAATGGTCCGGCACAAAATCCTGTTTCCGGGCCGGGACTGTATCCTTGTGTTTCTGACTGTGGGTTTTGTGCTCACTGGCAGCACTGTGCCTTCGCTCGCTTGCGTTTAAGCGGGCTACGAGGGGGTGCCGGGGTCTCCGACAGACTCCGTCCTTGGGAAATATGTGGGTGTAGGGGGGTGCTCTTCATGGTGGGTTTTCCCCAATGTCGGCTCCTTAGGCTTACATTGCACAAAGGCACCTTCTTCGCATGGAGACCTGCGACCTCTTCAGAAATTTTTTAAATATCCATGAAGCTTCCCGCCTAGGGGTGCGACGTAAAATAGGACCAGCCACCGGAAGGTTTCGGTCAGCCGATGAATACGTACGTGCTGTTGCATAGGTCACCGTTGACTGAAAACTGTCGCCGAAGTCCTGTCTTGGCTCACGGGTGCACACATGCATTTTGCACATTTGAATTGACCTACTGACGGTATGTGTCGGTCTCTGGTGCATTTCTGTGGCAATAATACAGGCTAAATAGGCAGTCCTGCATCCTTGCCTTGCTTGTGCTAGGGCACGCTAAAGTCGCTATGCTGAACACTGGCTCCTAAGCTGTAGTTCTGATTTTCTGTTTTGTAGCTGCTCATGAGACGTTTACTCACACAAAAATGTTCTGAGGGCAGAATGAAAAATTATTGACTTGGAGAGAGAACCAATCAGATTGTAGAAAGGGCAGGTCCAACAAAACAGATGTCTCAGTCCCACCTCATCTAGTTGCTTAGACCCACCTCCTCTACAATCTGATTGGTTGTCTCTCTGAACCAGTCAGTTTTCATTCTCCCCTCAGAACATTTTTGTGTAAGTAAAACTCACAAGCGATGTAGGTCCTGTAACTCTAAAAATACTAAATTTAGTAATGTAAACATGTTTAAATCTGCTAACGTACCTGTGGCTGGACCACGGCAGGGTTTGCATGTTGTTGCGTCTTAAGTTTACCAGATGCCCGTTACTTCATTTGTGGTTCCTATATGTTTGTTTGTCCTTTTTTATTATAATTATTTTTTATGTTTGTTCTGCATGCTAAATTCACGTGTCATTTCATTGTTTCAGTTGATGTCTGGTCTGTTGGCTGTATCATGGCTGAAATGGTCAGAGGTAGCGTTTTGTTCCCAGGCACAGATCGTATCCTTACCTGTACTGCATACTGTTGTCTTGCGTGTGCGTGTGCGTGTTTGTGTCTGCCCTGCTTGCTATGGTCCGCCACTCCCCCGGGGTCATTACCCAGACCACTAAGAATATATCCTGTGTTGTTTGTGTGGCTTCGGGGCAAATATGCTTTTTTTAAGGGATCCTGTGCCTGCAGTCCTTCCTGAAACCCCCCGGTTTTGGTGATTAGCTGCCAGTGCCATGATGTCCCCAGCAAGGCGATACTCATTCTTTTGAAGTCTGACGAAAAATGTGACGGCTCACTAGCATCTCAAGGGAATGTCCAGACAGATGCTCCCATCTACCAGCTGACAGGAAATAATTTTTTATTTGCAGAAACCCAGTTAGGCAAATGAGCAAAGGATTACCCGCTGTTTGAGTCACCTTAAAGTTTAAGGAATTTCTCTGTAAATAACTTAAATGTTCTTAAAATCAGGGTACTGTAACTGGTTAATAATTTTGGCCTCATATTGTTGTTCAGGAAGGCCATCTGTAGGTGACCAATGGGGCGTGACAGAAAGGATTAGTCATCGAACATTATGCGGCCGTTGCAGGTTTAGTTCTTGCTGGTTTTTTTTTTGTAAAGTGTTATGAGAATGCAAGCCGGACGTGGTATTAGTTGCTTGCTGATGCATTATGGGATTTTTTTTTTTACTTGACACCTTGGGTGATTTTGGCCACCCTTCAAAATTAAGAGGTGCTTTTCTATTGGCCAAGCCACTTCCCTTACATGAGCCGTGTCAGATATCGATCAATGGAACAAGGTGATCGAGCAGCTGGGGACTCCGTCGCAGGAATTTCTGATGAAGCTCAACCAGTCCGTCCGGACCTACGTGGAAAACCGGCCCCGGTATGCTGGATACAGCTTCGAGAAGCTTTTCCCTGATGTCCTCTTCCCCGCCGACTCGGATCACAACAAGCTAAAGGGTACGGTCCCATCTGCTTTTTGAGGCTTCCAGATTCCTTTCCGAGTTCCTCCACAGAAATGATTTCCTCCAGTGAAATCCCACTGAAGCTCCCTCTCTCGAGGTGTGAGGCGTATGCCGCCCTTGTTTAATGCAGCTCGCAGGTCAGCCTACAGGTTGACTGCCTAATTGTGCTGGGACCCTCCTGAGGCTCGGTGACCGGTCACCCTAAGCCAAACCTGTGTTAACCTTCCAGCGAGCCAGGCCAGGGATCTGCTATCAAAAATGCTGGTAATAGATGCATCCAAGCGCATCTCGGTGGATGAGGCCCTGCAGCACCCCTATATCAACGTGTGGTACGATCCAGCTGAGGTGGAAGCGGTGAGTGCTACCTGTCCCATCTGGAACTACATAGCTGGGATTGGGCTCCAGGTTCTGCGGCTGGTGAGCTTTGTCTGGTAGCGACTATGCACTCCGGGGGGGGGACTTTTTATGCAGGTCTTGCAAAGTGTATGTGTGTGCAGGCATGCGAGTTCTGCTGCTTTGAGATTTCAAGAATCAGTCAAACACAGGCATAGTAATCAATATAGGGGATTCTTTTATTAGCTGTTTTTTAAGTAGGGTTATTGAGTTCAATTAAATTTATTCATATAGCACATTTTCGAAATATTACATTGTTGTTTTTTTTTTTAAAGTTTTTACTTGCCACAATGTGCTGGTGGGGTAACAAGACGGATAAGTGCATGCGAGTCTGTGTGTGGGAGAATTCGCACCTTCGGTGAATGTGGTGTGCTGAAGCCCAGATGGGTGCTGGGCTGTGAGCGGCATCTCCATGCCACCAGGCTGTCGTCCACCTTGCCTACCCGCGGGTGACCTGGCCAGAAAAGCCCTTTGGCCGTTAGAGACTTGGGAAAATGCCGAGCTCCCTGCCGGCATCCTGATCTGACGAGGTCCATTACGCCATTTGCTCTCCGAACGTAAACACCGGGAGCCCGCCCTTCCTCTCGGCACTGTGACCGTTTGTGCTCCGGAAGTCAGATGCGTGTTCCAAAGGTGGCCTGTAACCCACTCGGGTCTGTTTTCTTCTCTCAGCCGCCACCGTTGATCAGCGACCAGCAGCTGGATGAAAGGGAGCACACGGTAGATGAATGGAAAGGTACTCCTCCCCGCTTGACACTTTACTTTTATTCTCTGCTAGTTATGGAACAAATGTGGACTAATCCTGTGCTTTCAATTTAATGAGCTCACTCAGTGATTGACAGCTTGGGGTAACTTCAACCGATGCTGGGTTAAAAGTAGTGAGGACAAAATAACACTTCATGACCCATTTCCTGTGTTTTGTATCCCCGCTAGTTGGTTCACTTTGTTCAAAAAAAAGGACTCAAAGCATGCCCCAAAGCCAACCAAGAGCACCATCTAGTGGTGTCAAAAAATACAGCAAATGGTTCATGACGCTTCATTTTGACCATCTCTAGTTAAGACACACCCCCTTCACTTGTATTTAAGGAATTAATGTATGTGCTCAGTTATGAATTAACTCTGACTTCTTCCACAAATCAGAGCTCATCTACAAGGAGGTCCTGGCCTGGGAGGAGAGGACAAAAAATGGGGTGATCCGGGGACAACCGGCTTCTTTAGGTTAGTTAAAACGGACACTGCTGTTCTTGTAGCATTTTTGCCTGCGTTTTTGTAGTCTCCTGTAGGGGGCAGTGATAGGTGTGGGTATTGTGGTTTGGATGCAGGTATAAGTTCTGAATGGCGCAGCCTGGTTCTCCTCACAAGGCTTATAGTCTCAGCTTCTGACTCCGCCGTCCCTAGCAACTGCGAGCGTAATGTTTATGGAGGTCCCTTGGGGACGAGAGGGGACAGCATCTGTGTGACGGCAGGGCGCTGCTGATGTCTCTCTGCTTATGTAATGACCACCTGCTTTTTCTAACAAGATAAAACCCATACAGGACATTAGTATGCTAATCGCAGTTGTCAGTACCACATTTTGACCACTGTATGGTGCTGTTTACCCACGTGATTTTATTTATACCTTTTCAGTGGAGAAGCAGTGGCTCCATATATTAATAAGGTAACGGCATGGTACATTTCTGATTTAATACTCTGTTTCTCATAGCACAGGTGCCGCAGTGATCAACGGCTCCCAGCCCCCGTCGTCGTCCTCGTCTTCATCGTCCTCCTCTTCCTCCGCCAATGACGTATCCTCCATGTCCACCGAGCCAACCCTGGCCTCTGACACGGACAGCAGCTTGGACGGCTCCGCGGGAGCGCTGGGCTGCTGCAGATGACTATCTGCCCGCATCACCGACACAGTCTCTTCCGTGGTATAGAGTCCGGGCCGGTTTCAAAACGAACACGCTACGGCTTCGTTCGCTTGCGTTTATTCCACTCCCCTCCAAGAATGTGCATTGTGTTTTATTTTACTATTATTTTTTAAGGCTGTAAAATATTGAGGCATCTTGTTTTTTATTTTATTTTTTGTGGAAATGGTCTAGGAAAGTTGTGATTTTAAACACTAAGCTATATACCGACTATTAGGACGCTTGCGTTTTTTTTATGCAAACGGTTACACCATTTCAAAATGTTGAAGAATGACTAAGGTAATTTGTAAAAAAATTATGGTAAATATATTTTTTAATATTTGAAATTTCCGTTCGTGCTACACCTTTTGTCATATTTGTTACTTCAACATGTTACTTCCTTCGCCATTTCTCCCATCGCTTGAAATGGTTTTATCTCCATCTACCAGATGGTTGCTTTATTAAATGTATCTATTCGATAGATATTTGGATTGTACTCTAATAAGCAACTTTTTTCTGTTACTCTTTCCTTCAATGGTTAAGACACCTTTAAATCCTTTTTTGGTGTGTATTAAAGTTTTTAGATGCGGTTTGATTCCTAAAGCTATCTACTGTTTCTCAGGCATTTTTATCGCTCGATTGCTGTTTGCGGGTTTTTTTTCGTGGCTGTCTGATAGAGATTCGTGTGCTTGGTTTGAATTTATGTGCGAGATGAAGTTAGCGGGGGTCTCTCGATAAATGGAGCGTTGGCGTACGGGAGCGAATCGCTGCAGATCGTGCGTCTCCCCCGTCCTCCGGGCTAATCTCACCTAACTGCAATGTTGGGACAAGTTGTGGGGCAGGCGGCGTGATAAATAGGCTTCAGTGCAAGGCTTTAAGAAATATCTATGCCGTATCGCGTTCACCCACTTTGCGGGCGCATTGGAGGGGAAAATCGCGGCTCCTCGTAATAATGTTGTAAACCGAGACAGCGTTGTTCAAGTGCGCGTGTTGAGAGTGATGTCAACCCCCCCACCCCCCGTTATTATTTGCGGTCTTTGGCTTGCAGTATGTTTACATTTTTTACAGACATTTAGTGCTTTCCTTGTCCAGTTTCGTCATAGAGAGGAAACAGAAAAAACTGGAGTTGGTAAACGTAAACCAGAAATGCACGATGCAGGATGTAAATGCATGTGTGCACTGTAAAGCTATTTAATTTGAGCAATGCTGACAAGCGCCAGTATAGAAAGACTAAGATAATACTGTATGCAATAAAGGCATTCGTTTTTTTAAGTTAAAAATGGAAAAGTGCCTGCAGTTGTGGATTCATTCCTGAAGTATCCAAAAGCAAGGAGATTAGGTTTCCTAGCTACACGGCTTGTGACAAGTACTAGTATTTCTACTGTGTTTAATCACACCCAAAGTGGCCCATATCGGAAATTCTATTTTTCTAGTTGAGGAAAAGGAAAAAGTTGGCTTCAGAAAGTTACAACAAACACGTTTCTTTTAAATACGCTAAGGGTGATTTGCCTAGGTTTTTCATCAAAGTTGAATGTGTTTTATATAATAGCTGCTCGGTTTGTGCGCTTTTCTGCCTATGTTCGAAAAAAAACGTCGTAAACTCGGCGCCTAAGGTGAAGAACGTACAGTTCCAGTCGCGTTGGGAAGACTGTTTCCTTTTTCCGCTTGTAAAAGGTGTTTTTGGGTTAACTGAAACGATGTGGGACTGTTCGGAGACGTGTCGAGCGCGGGAAGGCAGGGTGCTGAAACCGAGATGCCTGCTGTGACGTTTGGCCACACGGGGGCGCCAGCTACTCACAGGCAATACCCTTTCTCCTTTTTGTGTTCTTTTCGTTGCAAGTGCTCTTATTTTTTTCTGGCGCTGCTGGCCGCTCAGCAGATGGACGCGCACGAGACTCGTGCTTCCAAACACTCAAAACACTCACAAAAGTAGGCTTTGATGAACTACCTCACACTAAATTTCTTGGATACATAGACACCCACAGGATTCGGTATATAAAACAATGTGAATAATTTGTTTTATTTATTTATTTCAGAGTGTAATATTGTCAATGTTAGGATACTTCTAGTATTATATGTGATGTATACTTCACCTAGGAGTGAGAACTGGTCGTTTTTTTTCCTTTACAGTTTATGTGCAATACCTTCTGCAAATTGTGCAAATAGTGAGTGATGGATGTGGCCATATAGATGTATGTTTTTGAGGGTAGAGGATGTCTGGTACTGTCAATACATGTATTTTTTTCTATTTTGTAAATTAGACAGATTCTCTGTGACTTGGTGCAGTCATAATGTGATGTATTATAACGTAAACCGCCTTCCAAACCTTGTCATCGAAGTCAGCGGCCAAAAAACAATTGTAATGAGGTCACGGGTGCTGCCCCGCTTGATAGTAAAACTGGACGAGTTTGAAGAATAAATAAATATATATGAGCAATTGCCTAAAAGAAGTTCAAATATTTGTGGTGCTGGTCCGTAATGTTTCGCTTGTATAACCAGCCCGAGCAAGTTTTGTTCTGAGAACTGAACCAGTTCTGTTCACTCCGCTGCCCGAGGTTGTGGAAGAAGTGTGCTGGAGGTCCAGTCCAGCCCAGTAATGCCAACTTGGAAATGTACTGCAAATAAACCGCTGAATTCAGAATGACCTTTTGGCTGTCCTTCTGTCACGCTGTCGGCTTCTTCAGTCGTGAGTGACGGCGGGGGCTGTGATCCGGAAGAAGGAGGATGTGGAGACCGAGGAGGTGGGTGATGTTGCAGGTGCTGGATGTTGACGCGGCTCCCTCAAAGGCGTGACTCAGAGCTTCTGAAAACGCGTCAGAATATTCAGGCTGGCCGCAAGAAAAATCTTAGACTGTCAACAGGGTCAGTAATTGGCACTTATTATTAGACGGGGGAGGAATTTTCAAATCAGTGACCGCCAGATGAACGCCATGCTACATAAGATTATAATTAGAGCCTTCAGTTGGAGCGAGTTTCCATGCTTAAATATTCTGGGTGAGTATTTGGTGACGAAATATGAAATCCAGGAATAGTCTGAAACTATATCTCTTACTGCATGCTGACAGAAACCTTCCTCTGTGTGCTTCAGTAGGGTATCTTGCTTCCAGGGAGACTAAGGGTTAACCAGCTGTGACATGTGATCTCTCTCTCCGGGGTGATTCTGCTCCCCCGTCTGCCACACGGCCACTCAGGGGTTCAGGAGATCTGCCCTGGACCTGTTCTTGAACCCAATCTCAATCGATGTGGAAAATGACATTTTCCATTCCTGCCTTTGCAGGGATCGAAAAGGAACAGTGCTCCCGCTACATACTTTGTCGTCCTTTTGGGCTGGAGGATGATAAAGAGGCACATAAAGAGGGCCTCTCCAGTGTGATAAATGTATTTGTCGTTCCTGCTGTTAAATGGCAGTAAAAATGTGTACTTGTGTCTGCATTTCAGTGACATTTAGAATTAAATAGGGGTATCTCCAGTTTTCCACATCAAATATTGGGGGAGAATTTGAAAACTGGACATTTCAAAATAATTTTTTGCAGACAATATGCATTCCGAACCCCCCCCCCCCCCAAAAAAAAAAAAAAAACAGTCTCTGTGTGCTGTGTGACCAGCAAAATCTCCAAGTGCAAACACAGTCTGTCGCTTTTAAGGTATTGTTGGTTCTTCAAGTTGACATGGAAGCTACTGTAGAACGTATTCCACATTGTACGTATACAGAAACGTGAATATTTTAATATGCAACATATTCTGACATATTAAAAAATAAACTCCCTTTGATAAATTAACACACATTATTGACATTTGTACTGTTGTACTGTTCATTAGGACTCCCATCTCATCCAGAAAGCAAAAGCACTGTATAGCTGTGTTATAAATCAGAAACAGTCACCTCATACAGGGACCCATGAAGGTTCTGAGCAGGTTTGTTGTGGTGTCTGAAGCAGACGCCACAGTTGGCTTGTGTCACATGACTGATATCCCGTTCCAGCCGGCTTGCACCGGAAAGGACTCGCTTTGGTATGGTTTGTGCGTAGGCAGTGTGTGTCAGGGGAAGGGGGGAGGGGGGTACCATGTCGGGCAGCCTCTGGGCTTCATTTTAATCTCCTGAGACCCTCTGTGGTGTGTGGGAAGAGAGCCCCCTCCCCCCCCTGCTCAGATGTCGCTGGTCCGCACCCCGCCGGATGGCTCCCCCAGGGTGGAGAAGAAGCCCTCCATCTCGCGCTCCAGAAGTCGGTTCCGAGTCTCGGCGTCCTGCCTGGCCCGCTCCGAGTTCCGCAGCTTGATCTCCAGCAGCCGCTGTTTCCGCCTCTCCAGGTCCATCTCCCGCTCCAGGTGCTCCAACTGGGAGCGCAGCGCGGCACTGGAGTCCTCCAGCCTGCAGGGGGCGAACCGCACAAATGTAGATGCTCAGTTCCACCTGCTTCTCTGCTAAGAAATGCTTGATTCTTTAGGTGATGCAGCACACAGCCTGGACTAGATACCAATTCATGGAAAAAAGCACAATATTGGGCAGTGGTCAGTATATACATCATTTTAATCATTATGTCACGAGCGGGGCTCCGTACATTTGTGCAGCCTTATGGATAAAATTAGTTTAGCTGTAACTAACACTACGTGGTGGCCAGTGAAAGTTAAGACAGCTTAACTGCTATTCTAAAGCTGAGAGCTTTTTTCAGATTTTGGAAAGTTAAGATGTATACGGCCCCAGGAGGGAACAGACAAAATGAGGTTATAAATAAGAATTTAATGAATCTGTTGTAACTGAGTTTGTAATGTAACAAATCAGATTTTGGGTTTTGATTAAAGCCCGCCCACTGAGTTTGATGGGTGCCTTACAGATCATTTTAATGGTCATTTAAATTATCAATCATTCTAACAGCAATTTAAATGAATTAAATGATTAAATTAATCATTTAAATGACACATTTATCAATAGTAGTTTAAATGACACTTTCAGTAAATTATATATTTATAAAGTGTCATTTAAATGTGATTTATTTATGGAATATTGTCACAAAACACCCTCCATAGAAGAGGGACAGTGAAAAAAAGTAAATTGCTTGAGTAAAATGTCCATCTATGCATACAGATAAAAGCTACAAATAACGTAATGAGACATCACTGGTGATATGTCATTTTTGTATGGAAAATATTTTTACTTTACTGTAAAAGCTGTAAAGGCAGAAACGCAGAGGTCCTCGTGCCGTGGTGCCCCGTGAATCTGCCTGAAAGACCCATTTTTCTCAAACAAAATAAATTGTAAGCAGGAGAAATGTCAAATTAATAGCAATAGCCTGAAATTATCAGGCAATTTAAAAGTCACTTTCTCCTGGCACCTGTAATGTGGGTGACAATCAAAGGCTGTTCCTGCAGACCTGCACTGCTGTGGACCAGTACGATATAAGCCAGCAGCAAATATGCCTGACCAAAAAAACATTTATATCAAAAGAAGCCGTAGGCATTGGGCCATCCCGAAATTAAATATTTTATCAATAGCCGACGATTCATATAATACCATTTAGGGCTCGCGATTAGTCGACAACGTCGATGCAGAGATAGCGTCGACAACAATATTTTAAATCGAAGCATCGTTTTTTAAATTATTTGAGTGAAGTTACCATCGTGATTCCCAAAATTTTCAATTTTTATAACGAATGTTTTCCTTTAATATCAGTTTAAATGATCAGAAAACAAAAATGTGGTTTTAAAAGTTCGATGGCGTCCTACAGCGGCCCCTAAGTCTGCTCTATTCATGTTTGTTAAATGATCATTAATACGGAGAGCTTTTTAACATTCTCTTTTTGCCCTTGTAGCTGGTTAATACACTTGTTATTAAAACCATAAAATTGTCTGCTTGCAGCCTTAGAATCCCAACTGAATAAGTGTTTGAGAAAACGTTTAGGCTAAAATCAGGGCTTATCCTATGTGGATTGACGGTGTCAGTGTTATTATTAACTGAAACGAAATGGACGCTACATAAAGGGAAAAAATTAGTGAACTGAAATAAAAATTAAAACTATATTTACAAAAAAAAACATGCCAGACTTTAGCAAAAAGCAGCCCCACACCATCACCATGTTTTACCTTCTTCACAATATCTCCTCCTTTAACAGAGTTCTTAGCTGCTGAGCTGTCCCTTTCCACACTACCACTTCATTTGTTATAGCTTGATTTTCCATCGGCGTGCCCCTCTAACCGAGTTTAATAAGCATAAGGACACGACAAATTTATCCAGATTTCTACATTTTAGGCATCACCAATACGCATCTCATTAATATTTTAGGCATACTACTAATCTGCTTATGCAATTGTGGGCGAAAATAACGTATGTGCAGTGCCGAAAAAATGGCGCCCATTATCTAAAACCCTGTAATAATACACAGTTTGTTTTCAAAATAAAATTAACTTAAACTGTCTATTTCATATTATGGAGGAAAACTAATCTTTTAGATTAATCGACCAATTGGTATAATAGTTGATAGATTAATCCATAGAAAAAATAGTGGCAGCCCTAATACCATCCATCCACCTTCCAGTTGTTTATGCAGTACTGGAGCTTAACCCAGGCAGAATGGGCCAAAAGGGAGGGGACACCAGTCCATCACAGCATACAAGGAAAGGGAAACCCAGGATGGGGCGCCAGTCCATCACAGGATACAAGCAAAGGGAAACCCAGGATGGGGCGCCAGTCCATCACAGGATACAAGCAAAGGGAAACCTAGGATGGGGCGCCAGTCCATCACAGGGCATGAGGCAGGGGACGACCTGAATTTTATGCCATTTATCTGCCACCCCTGGAGTATTCCTCAGGAAGTTAAGGGCTTTGCTCAAAGGTCCAACAGCAATGTGACTATTCTGCCACGCATGGGATTTGAACCAGCAACCTTCTGATCACAAGCACCAAGGCCTAACCCACTGAACTGCAAACACAAGACTCACCTTTTTATCCTGGTCTCGTAGGTGAGTTTCTGCTTCCTCAGCTCCTCCTGCAGCTCCTCCACCAGACTGCCGAGGGCCTTTGCTTGGTTGTCAGTGTGGGCCCCGCTGCCGACTGCACCAGCGGCGCACCGCTCTGGGGCGTCACCACCATCAGCCTCCAGGGGGCGAGCCCGAGGTGCCGGCCACTCCCCTTTCCCGCTATTCTCCGACAGCTCACTGGAGTCCGGCACCGAGACGTCGCAGGATGACGTGGTCCAGGCCGTGCCGGCTCCGCTGGGCACGCTCAGGCTGGACGCCGTAACGTTGTCGTACGTGGACAGCCTCTGTGAGGAGCCCGAGTCCCTTGCCGGTTCCCCTGAGGAGGTGCGCCGGTGGCCCCGCAGGGAGGACAGCCCGCTCATCAGCCAGCTCCCACCCGACAGTCCCGACACGTCCCCCGCGGACCCACCCAGCTTGCCTGGCTGAGGTCTTGCCCCTGGGCCCCGGAACGAGCTTTTCCAAACAGGCAGCGACTTAGCCTGCTTGCTCGGGCTGACGTCCGTGTCTAGCCCCCTTCCCTGATTGGCCGCACGCAAGGTACTGCCAGCGGCCGGTGTGCTGATGTTAACGTCCAGTGATGAGCCACTGCTTCCTAAGTCCTCCAGTCCCATGGAGGAGCTCCCATCCTCTGCACGGACCCCCTGGGGCCCTCCGTCAGAGATCCAGCCCACTGTGCCGCGTGGTCCCTGGGGGCTCACCTCTGGTCGCGGTGCTGCCGGTTCCTCTGGTTCCCCGCCAGAATAGAGTCGCTCGTGTTCACTGATCAGCACAGTCATGAGCTGCTGCACCAAGGAGGTTCCTGCAGGGGGAGCCAGTGTGCACTGACATATGTATATTGCACTCATTCAGACTGATAGTGAAGAACAACAAGGATCAGGTGCAGAAAGGAAGTTAATCACACATCCCTCATGGTCACCTGACTCACCGTTTTTGGATGGACAAATGGTGCCCCCCCCCCCCAGGCAAACACACACCTTCCATAATAGTTACTGGATCCTCCACCTTCGGCCGCAAGATGTTTGGTCCGAATACCGTGGCCAAGTTCTGAACGCTCATTTTGTTCTCGTTCGAATGGGACTGAACTTCATGGAGGAACCTGAAAGGAACGAAGGACAATGAGCCCACAGCCCTTGGCTTGAATTCATTATTGAAGAAAACCAAGAAGAAACATGGAGGAACATGAGAATAACATGATAAAGTGCTAAACAGGTAAATATAAGCAACATCACTGGGATAAATACAAGCCTGGAGCAAGTGCAGCGTGATAGGGAGAGGGAACTGAGGGGTGTGATATCATGGCAGCATGGGTCACCTACCTGCATATGTACTTCAGGAGGTTGTAGTTGGCTACTGGAAGGGTCTTCACCTGCTTCCCCAGCTCCTGGATGCCCTGACAGATAAATGACGACTTTAAGTCAGTGCGGCGCCACGGCAACACGTGACACCCATTTATTTGTGCAAATATGTATTTATTTATGTATGTCCTGTGTCTATTTTCCCAGCTGGCTCAGAAGGCTGACATGTTCTGTATGTCACAATCCAAGCGGCAGCTTACAAACTATTGTTAGTTCTTAGGTATCGACTCTCTTCTCCCTCTTAGACAGGCCAAATTTAGAGAAACATCACACTTCCAATTCATTGCCCTGTATCCAGATATAGCAGGTAACTTGAGTCTCTGTGGCGCCCCCTAGAGGTCTCACCCAGGCCCAGCCAAGCTCAGGCCAAAGTCTAAGATTCCTGCCACAGTCAACAGCATGGCAACCAGGCCAAAGAAGACGTGTGACAAAGTTAGTGCTGCTCTTCCAAAAGGAAAGCATGCCAGAGACTGTCATTATTTTCAAAATGCCCCCTCCCTCCGCCCTCTTCACCCAGGGATGGGGCATCGTGTTCCTTTTCGCATGAGAAACCTGAAAGCCGGATGTTTTCACAGGGCCATACCCACCTCTTCCCTCTCCTTGGCTAGCAGTCGGGCACAGGTGAGGAAGTCCTCATACTTGGAGTAGGGGATGACGGGCTCGGGCAGCTCCCGCAGGTACAGCTTCAGCAGCGACGCCACCGTGTGGACGTCGGTGTTACTGCGGGCGGCACGTCACCGCAAGGTCAGAGTGCTCCGGACGGGCCGGAATTAGAAGGACCAGAATAACGCAGCCCCCTGCTGGTGCCCGGCCAGGGGGCCCGCGAGCGAACGGACGACAAAATAGTCACAAGACCCGTGTCACTGACCCATAGCCTCAAAGCAGCTTATTCTGAGGGCAGTAATTCAGATAATCACGTCCAGAGGACAGCCCTCACAACCCGATGGCACAAATATACTTACAATGTCTTAACTTTTTAGTGTCCATTCAATAAACAAGTAAACAAATAAATTCTGTGACACCCACTGTCAGTAAAAAAGGGTACCAATTTGTACCTTTGCTTGACACTAGGGCTGTACCCTCAAGGGTCTGCCAGTTGTACCTTTTAGCTGTAAGTAATTGTACCTTTTAAGGTACTGAAATTGATTATGAGCAATGCTGTGTACCATTGGGAGTACGCTGATGCTGTTGGTACCTTGGGGATGTTCCTCAGAGTCCATTTACCTACAGTTAGAGTAGATTTGGCAGATCCGTGAGGGTACAGCCCCAATGACAAGCAAAGGTACAAACTGGTACTCTTTTTTTTCTGACAGCGCATAATTTATACAGTACTTTATTTTTTAAATCTACAACTGAGATAAAGTCCCTCTTATCTTATCTAAAACAACAAGTCCAAAACAGAGTGTGAGCCTGGAAGTGAGGCTCCAGCCGCGACCGGTAACCATACCTATCAAAAAGCGGTTTATCCCCGCAGTCAAAGGCATCCTGCAGCTCCTTCACCAGGTTGGCCTGGCCCGGCATCCGGAAGAGCCCCTCCTCGTCCAGACCGCGGTCCCTGATGAAGTCCACGCACTGCTCCACCAGCAGAGGGGCCAGCCTCTGGCCGAACTTCCTCTCATACTGCACCGTCTCCTCCAGGCGCTGGCCGAAGATACCTGCCGCACCAGGTAGACACTCCGGGATCAGACGGGAAGAAAACGCGTGATGGGGGAGGCATGGAACGGCGCCCACGACGAATAATTCGCGTTTGCGTTTTTCTATTTCGACACCAATTATTTCATTTAAATAATATTATTACTAAACACCAAGAACCTCTGTCGTCATTTAGGCAACAGTAAAAAAAAGATAAATAAAAGCATATTAACTTGGCAATTTAGTTTCTCAATTATAAGTCACTTTGGATAAAAGCGTCTGTTGTACGAATAAATGTAAATACAATGTTCAAACGGAGAACGCGAGAGCTGAAGTATTATACTATTAGTATTTTGCGTATTTATTAAAGCACTGGTCCGCTGGATCAGCTGGCGTCCCGCTGCGCTCCGCATCCTACCTCGGGGTCTATCGCAGCAAGCGGCGGACAGCGCGCAGGGGCACCGGGCAGCCGGGGGACAGGAGCCGCACAGCAGAAGCGCCCCGGCTTCCGGGACCAGACACATCCCAGGCTATTGCCCCCCGGCTCAGGGTGCGCGCAGTGCCGCGGCGTGGACCCAGCTCGGCGCCTCGTTAACTCTCCGCGACGCATCTGTTTCCGAGAAGTAATCACAGCTTGCCGAGCGAAATATTTAATTCATGAAAGGGCTCCTGCAGGCGGTGGCGGCGCCGGGGCGGGCAGGTATGGTCATGCCCGCGATCGGCGGGGAAAGAGCAGCTCAGCGCGAATAGCGCCGTGTGACCACGACAGCCAGTCCGCAGCGGTTTATGGCTCAGATTCGATCTCATTTCTATTCCTGATGGCCAGTCTGATGGCTCATTATTATTGCCTGCCTTGTAAATCACAGAAATACAAAGCGGGGATCCTGGGGTAAAAAAACACCCTGTATTAGCAGGCAGTTAGCAAACCAAATCACATTACTAAATGAAGTCCACACCCGAGGGCTGCCAACTTTGGTCAGATTGCTGGGGTGAGATTTTCAATTCGAGACAAGTGTGCACACACATGTACAGACATTTACACGTATGTAACAGTTTTATTGCCTTGTAAATAGTCGGCGGGCCTTGATGTAGTTAATTTTAGGTTTATAAAGGCATAATACAAATTTCACGGAAGATTTCTTGCGTGTGCGTGAGAGTATCACGCAAGAGTTGGCAACACTGACACCCGTATTTAAGTTTTAAATTTTTTATTATACATTTTAAAATGTATTTATTTTTCAGTAGTTCCTAGACCCTCGTGCGCGCGCACACACATGCACAGGTTTGTAATTGTATATTTATGTGGACTCGCCATTCATTTCTATGGGGAAAGCTCTAATCCCAACATGACGACCTTAACCATAAGTAACCAAACAAAATATGAGACTTTTGGAATTTGAAGTTTTTTGATTGCATTCACAGATCTTTGTGGGGACCTGAAAATTGTCCCCACAACATCAAAATAACAGGTTTTTATTACATGGTCTGGAACATTTGGTCCCCACAATGTAATATAAACATAATCCACTCATACACACTGTCCTGGAGATAAAACCGGGATTGTTTTGGCAAACTCTCACTTTCCCATGCTGGAGCGCCGTGCATCACTGCTCTCACTTGCAGTATCTGCATATCACAGGAAGAATTTGAATTCCCTGCCAAATCTTCTGTGTGAATCAGTACTAAGGGTCTATTATAACATCTGAAGGTTAAAAAAGCGATCGCCTTGCGTTTCTGCCCGAGTGAAACCGCAGGGCTGCTCCTCTGCTTTCGGGGAGATCAGGACAGGCGTCAGCCAACCGCGCGGGTTAATATTTAATCTGAAAATGCAGACGCAGTTTTTGGTCATCTTAGCGTCCTTTGACAAACAAGGCACTCTGAAAGATCTTCGACACTGAGTTATACGTTTTCCTATTTCTGGTCTGGTACGTTTCCCTCTTCAGATCACCGATCCCATGGTGCATCTCTAAGATGTATTCTTAGATACAGATTCCCAACATGAAATCTGTTCTTATTTTTATCTCATAAAAAATTAAAATTCCAATGGTACACAATGCAAACCGTCGCTGTTGGGGAGGCTGGACATCACAGCGGTGAGAGTGGAAGTCCTGGGGGGGTCAAATCTGCTCATTCCACTTTTAGTTTCCTTTTTTTTTTTAATCAACCCCCCTCGCCCCAGTGCCTGTACCTCCTCCTAAGGGGGCCCAGATGACTCTCCGGATGGCTTTGACCCAGTCGTCCACTTCATTCTGGGAATTAGCCATGAGCAGGATGGCCTCGTGGCTGACGCCGGCTCGCTCCCTCTCCGCACTTCCACCTGCATGGTGCAAGACAGCGGGAGAGAGTGGATGAGGTGAGTCTGCCAAGATGGAGATGTGAAAGCCTCATCTGCGGAGATCCCGCTCGAGATTTTTTTCTTTTCTTTTTTTTTTTTACTTTAGTGCTTTAATTTTTCTATCATTTGTCTTGTGAATGTTCGTATCCTTCTGAGTGATGCACAGGTAGTAGCGGGTTTATTTTTTCGGAGCTGGGGGGGGGGGGGGGGGGGTTGGGGTATTTTTAA
>JABFEB020000041.1:4123314-4137777 GCA_019775895.2 Stomatorhinus ivindoensis
GATATTCCTGCCTCTTCGCCTTGTTTACCCGACGCCGCTCGCATCCAGGCACGCTTGCACCCGCGATCGTGACACCAGTGCCGCTTGGATTCCTGCACAATATCGAAGGAATTCAGAGAGGGTGGACTTTGTTATATCACTAGAGGGCGCTGTACTTCCAGCAGAGTTGTTGTGGTAGATTTCCGGTATTTAATGTTATTTCTGCTGAAAACACCTGGGAATAAATGCAGAAACACCGCACATCATTAAAAAATTTTAACTCTTAATAAGCAAATTTATATATGTGCCACTAAAATAATATTGCTATCAGTTTCTCTTAACAGAAAATGAACTTAATGTAATTAAAAATATTAAATCGACGTGGCGCTGCGTACGCTGCTCCTGATAAGTGAGTCATTTTGAAATCCGATTGCATGATTAACGGGATGTCACAGTGAAACGCATTCTGGGGTCGCGAAAAGCTTCTCACGTAACAGCTGATGTGTGAGTAGTGAAAGATCAACATGTTTCCGCCTTGAAATTCGTTTCGAAGTTTCCCGTTGGGCAGCAACTTTAATGCTTGTTTAGTGTGTATTTTTTATGACCAAGATCTGAGTATAAAGGTAGCCAGTGAAAGCTGACAGTGCTACCCACCGTATCAAGTCTGAAAAGAACAAATATTTAAGGAATTTGTTACGTGTAGGGTTTACAGTGCGATTGTAAACTGCAGTGAAATGCAAGGTCGTCAACCCTGCCACGAGAATACTGAAAGCAGTACAACAAATTTATAGTATAATAATTATGTCATAAATAAGGAAGAATAAAGTTATGCTGGTAATAAGAAAAAGCAGGTACATGAAACATAGCTCAAATAAAGTACCTTGTGGGATTCAGACCTACAACCTTCTGGTCATCCCACTTGCTTCTTAAGTGCCTCTCTTCAGTTGTCAGGCATTGCTGACTATGTTATGTTGTCTGCACCAACATTTTGCTTCACTGTAGAAAAACAAGATTTATCAGGAAATGCAAGTGCTCTGACCTATTAAAACGAACAGTGCATCTGCTTCTGTGTTTTGTTGGGGGGGGGGGGCAAGTGCAGCTTTCATATTTGACAGCAAAAAGGGAGATGAAAGGCAGACAGATTTATCAGAGGAGGAAGTTCAGAAATGTGTTTCGCTTTTACTGCCATCGTGCTGTAAGTTAACTTCCGGTATCAATATCAAATATCAAATATTGAACTATTCAGGTGGATGCCCTATTTTAAAAGCAACAGTAAGCTGAAAAAACAGTTTTTCATTAAAAACTAACTTCGAAAACATGAATTCTAAAGCACTCAAAAGCTTGTGTGAATTTTTTGATTTATTACAAGCTAAATGGTCAGGGAAGTGCACCTTGTAATGCAAAGACTGCAGGTTCAGTTCCCCGACCAGCGAGGTACTGCTCCCGGGCGCTGAATTACCTGCCCCCTGCTATGTCACATGTGGGTTAAATGCAGAGGACACATTTCTCTGTGGTGTGTGAACAATGGCAATTCTAAATAATTTATTGGACCCTCCCTACAAATTTTGACTTGGCAAGGGGCTGCTTGTCTTGGGTAGAACAGGGTTTAACATTCTTTCTGTTATAAAATCACAAACCAAAACTCCTTTGTATAACGAATCCTGGATAGTTTATTTTTCCAAAAAGTGGCAAAGCCGCTGACTTTATTGCATCATTGCCACACACATACAGCACTGGGGGTTTGAATCCTACCCCATACTGTGTGTTTGGTCATGTATATATTATTACATTGTGGGGACCATTGTTTTGACTCCCACAATCAAAAACTCGATTGTATAAAAATCTGTGACTGCAGTAAAAAAACTAAAAATGCCAAAAGTAATTTTGTTTGGTTACTTGTGGTTGAGGTTAGGGTTGGGTTTAGGCCGTCATTATTGGGATTAAGGGTGTTTTCCCATAGAAATGAATGGCGAGTCCCCATACAGATAGGAATACATGGAGGGTGTGGGTATGTATGTGTATATAGTTTGCAAGATCTAACTGTGTCGTGTGGGTTTCCCCTGCATTCCAGAGACAGGCAGTGAGGCTAAGTGGCATCTCTGAAGTGCATGTATCTACCTCGCGATGGCCTGGCCGCCCATGCAGCGCGCATCCCAGCTTTCTGCAGCTTGCTGCCTGGAACTGGCACCACAAGACACTGACTGGTATAAGTGGTTGGAAAATACACAAAGAACTGAGATAACAGTATGTAGTGTGACAGCTGTCATCCAGCACCACGTATAATAATCTGTGTGCCCTGGGATAGATTCCGCCCCATCCTGGGTTATTTTCTGCCTTACGGCCATAGCTTCCAGGACAGTCTCCGGACCCCCCCCACGGCTCTGAATAGGACAAGCAGTATAGAAGATGGATGGACATATAACATTCTGTTTGCAGATTGATTCTTTAATTATACTCACAGAGCAACACATTTATGACCTAGAGAAACGATAGTCTATTATTTTAGACACAACCTTTTTGACGTCAATGACAAAAGTGAAATTACAGTAAATATTTACATCACGAAGGCAGTACGGTGAAGCCTGTAACCTTGCGAATATTCCTGATTTCCACATTCCTGAGGCTTTATAGAGCATCAGATTCTGCATCAGTGGGCAGTTTCTACGGCAACTGCAGTAAAGTCAGATCTCGGTGCTGGAATTCGGCGAGCGTGACTCTGACTCCACACACTCCGTGTCTCCCGTTACATCGCAGGTTAAAAATTTACACGCGCGTGTCAGGCTGACGGCGGTCATCGCCGCAGCGCCTGGACGTCCTTCGCCACAGAGTTCGGCGTGAGTAGCCAGACAGAACTGCTGTGGGCGTGGCCGACGCCCGACCGGAGCTGGTCTAGTCTCCCGAGCTTCTCTCGGCATTTCTGCGTGCAGGTCTCGCACAGGCCGTCCCCGTCCACCAGGTAGAAACACTCCACCCGTCGGATGGGGTCCCGGCCGCTGTCGTCGTCCGGGCTGCGGATGGGGTTGCGGCACACGTTGAGCTTGCGCAGGTGCGGCAGCCGGCGCAGACAGTCGGGCACCTGCGTCAGCTGGTTGTCGAAGAGACCCAGCTCGCGCAGTTCCCTGAGAGTCGCCATGGAGTATGGCAGACTTTCCAGCCGGTTCATGCCCAGGTTGAGGCTGCGCAGGCGGTCCAGCTGGCCCAGCTCCTCAGGCAGCCCGCGGCTGCACAGCTGATTGTTGCACAGATTGAGGTAGAGGAGGCCCTGTAGCTGCCCAATGCTCGCAGGGATCTCCGCCAGCTGGTTACTGTGCAGGTCCAGCCAGCGCAGGTTGTGGAACCGCTCGATGTATTCGGGCAGCTTCTGCAGCCGGTTCCTGCTCAGGTCCAACTCCTCCACGTCCGCCAGCCTCAGCAGGCACCGGGGGAACTCGGTCATCTGCACGTTGCTCAGGTCCAGGCGGCGTCGGCCGTCCACGGTCACCCGCAGTGCGTTCCTGGCCATCTTCAGCGTGATCTTCCTCCCCTGAGACTCAGCCCTCTTCCTGCCTGTGTTCATTGCCCTGTCCGGAGGAAAGTCACCGATTTTCTCGCCAAAATGATCAGCTGTCTGATGCATCAAAATCTGTTGCATGTACGTTCAATAAGTTTAAAATGTATTTTACCGTTTTTGACATGCATTGATAATACCTTGTAGACACAGTCTGTTAGTTTAAAATGTATTTTACCGTTTTTGACATGCATTGATAATACCTTGTAGACACAGTCTGTTAATTGCACAGTGACCTGTTCTGATTCCTTTTTAATTACACCGTTTCCTGGCCTGTTGTCCGACTGAATCTGAGCATCAAACCAACAATGGAAACTGTAGCCAGCTGTGTAGGGAATCTGACATCAGGGTTCGGAATTATCTGACGGAATTTCTGATATTTCAGCTCAAACGTACATCTTTCCCTTAATTAGCCTATATATATATACCACAGATCGCTCTGAGAAAAATGTGGAAATATCTGCTGGTGGCGGGGTTAATAGATGAGAATGAATTTCATTGTGAGGATTTCTTTACCCACTTACATTACATTACATTAACTTAAAAATTACCTTGAAAATGACATTGAAGTGCATCAGATTTTTCATCTACTGGTCTAAATTTATATAAACAAAAAAACGAAGTATCCGTTTCTTTTATCACGATTAACAAAAAATTGATATTTCAGTTTCCAGTGGCTCTCATATAAATGAGTAATTTCGTTCTTACCCGTTACGTTGTTCGACCGGCGGCTTCAGTCTGCGGAACTGGGCAAATTTCAAACACTGATATACTGTGTGTACGGACTGGATGCGACCGTCAGTGTTGCTGTGAATTATAAATACGTGATCTCGAGACGCCTGTAAATGAATCTCACCGTCGGGCCCGGAACAGAAAGCGTCTTAATGAAACGCTGTAGACATTGTAAACGAAGCCGCGGCTTGTTTAAGTTTGTTACCAAGTAACAGAAAAGTAGCACCGGGGGCTATTGAGATATCTGCCAAGTCTGAAATACCGCTGCTGTAATCAGTTTTGGCTTATTTCGCGACAGATTACTCATTTGCCTCAAAGGAAATTAACTATTTTATAATAAATTAATCTACCCTGTGAACATCTATTATGTTCAATCATGTCTGCAGCGCTCTCCGGCATGATGTCGCGTGTTGGGAAGCTGCGTCCTCTGCTTTCTCAGAATGTGCTTTTTGAAATCATGTATGAAATTAAGCTTTAATGTAATGTCTTGTTAGATCCTACGACATTTTATAGACCGGATTATGAGGGATGGTTTGCATCAGATTAATAAACATATTCTATAAAGACCAAAACAACATAATGAAGTGCAGTCGTTTTATCACACCAATGAAACACTGCAGCATAAAAATCATTAACATTTTTTGAATTTTTCTTACTTTATATAGTAGCGTAAACACTGTAAAAAAATCTAAAATACACCATAAATATAGTATATTTATATAAACAAGTGACAACTACGTAATACCGTTTATAACCAACAGATGGCACCATATGGCACGAAATAGACACAAAATATTCGGTTAAATATAAGGTAACACGAGGTAATATACATTTATTTTACCCGTAATTAAAAATTCAAGTATTTATCATTCCCTTTAACGCTGTGACATCATGCGCTTCACCATAATTTTCCCGATGCTGTAATGTCGTAACTGTTAATTATTGTTTGTAAGCAACTAAGTATGACGCAATTGCAAATGTCCTAAAACTCAAAATTTTAATTTTTAGTTTCATAATTCACACAAAATATTTCTGTTGTCTTTAAATGTAAGGGCATCTTGTCATAACTTCCAAAATCATTATGGCCTCTATTAATCACATTGGTGGCACTTACAACTACCATCTATGATGCGTTATGTATACCTTCATAAAGCATTACAGCATGTTCTTATGACATTCATAAGGCATTATAGTTTTGATTATAATACTTCAAAAGCTTCAATATAGTTTTCACCTATGCTGCACTGTGGATACCATCATAATGAATATAATGGTAGGTAAAAGAGTTAAAGATGTCTTGTATGGTATTATGAAGGTATCTGCATTGTAGATGGGGATTCATAAACCATTCATGACACATAATAAACAAGGCTTTAATGTTGTGCTTTTTTAAATATATATTTATAGCTATGCTTATAATGCCTTATGAATGCATTATAATGTGTTATGGATGTGTTCAGGGGTGACACTGTGGTGCAGTGTTTAGCACAGTTGCCTCGTGACCCATTTGCTATGTCTTTTGACCCAAGTAGATGGTGCTCTTGGTTCTGGAGGCATGCTGTGTGCCGTTTTTGAACAGAGCACCACTGGGGTCAAAAATACAAACAAACAAAAAACGGTTCATGAAACGCCATTTTGTCCGTCACTACCTTGCAACTTGTGGACCAGAGTTTGAGTCTCCACCGAGTTATCATGTTCTCCTCGTGTCATCGTGACGGGTATTTCGGTTCCCACCCCCCAGTCCAAAAACACGGTGAGGTGAACTGGAGTTTCCAAGGTGTGAGTGAATGGTGCGTGAGTGTGCCCTGTGATGGGTTGGCGCCCCATCTTGGGTTGTTCCCTGCCTTGCATCCATAGCCTCCGGGATACCTTCTTACCATACTATCCTCTGCACTGTCTGATTACCACTGTAGCGTAGCCTACTTATCCGACAGATAGGCTACTTATCCAGCAGCCTTCACTCTCTTCTTCAATTTCCATTTAGCTTGTGCAGCCAGGTCGACAAATCAAGACCGTGTTAAGCGGGATTGTGTATCAATTAAAGTGCGATGGAATTAACGAGGCACAAACGACGGGTATTAGCCACCTTAGCGACACTATATATAGCAGACGATGATGCCTGTGGGATCCTCTATATTAGACTCTTTGAAATAGGACTTATGTATACACATATTAGATATTTTCTCAATGAATGCACCTCATTCTTCTTCTAGAGTAAAGTTTGGACTAACCTCTACCGACAGTTGGTGTTGACAAATAACCATATAGCAAGCAACCAAATACCATGAATAGACTATCTTCGGATGTACTGCATCATTAACGGGCAGCAATGAATTGTTTATTGAGTTCACAGAGGCTCGTTTGCGCATCCGTTAAATACTTCATTGCAGCAGTCTTTAATTACCCAGCGAATCTTACCCTCTCTTGGGATGATAAATTTATTCTGTTGTGCAGTGTCGATATCTATATTTAAAGAATGCTTAGATATGGTTGATTTATAGAGCCGCAATGGAGATTTTATAAGATAGATTAATTTTTATTGTAAAAATCTTTTGTGTCCGGCTGTTCTGGGAGTTAATACAGAGTCAGGGACTTTTGGCTGTGACGGTCCGTCCCGGAATGCCCCGGGGGCTGCCGTGCTTGTGCACGGACCCGGTCCTCTTCAGCTTGCGGCGTTCTTTCCAAGGCAAGGCAGCCGCTTTTCACTTAACATTCACCCCATTTTATCCCGTCAGCAAAATTCAACCGATGGTCGGTTTGTTTTTGTTCCATTTTCATGTCCCCAAGCAAAACCAGTAGAGAGGGAAAACGAGGACTCCGATTAAAGATTAACTGTTTGCACTTTCATTCTCAGCACAGAAGACGGGCAAAAGTTTTCATCTTTACCATTTACATATCGATGTCATTACGGAGCCTGTGGGGGGCGCTGTTTTGACGTCATTGAAACGTGATATTTGACAGAAATACAATGCAGTACGAGTAAGGACTGCAATGTCACTCAGAATGCCTCTTTAGATTAATTTAATCCAGTAATCGGGCTGCGTTTGATCGTAGGAATAGTCAGTCGGTACCAGTGTGCTTGAATATGACCTCGTGTAGGTCTGATACTGCTGCTGAAGTTCAGAGGCTGAACCCTTAAAATGGAGTCTCGTGTTTTCTGCGTGTTGTATTTCAACATTCTGAGGCATCCAGACCATCTGTTGGAGATATGACACTAATAATTTTTTGTGAGTGTACAAGCCTCCCCCATGAGCCCAACAAGGCAACCTCACTCCTCCCAATGAGAGGGCGGCTCTGTCTGTTGTGATGGTCTCAGGCGACCTGTCTGCTTCCTGGCCACATCAAAGCCCCCTCAGTTAGGCCTCTCTCCCTCCAGCTGTAAACGCACCAAGCCCTCTGCCGCCCAGCAAGCCTGGCATGCCGCTTCCTTCCTGTTGTTTTTAACTGGTTTCGCTGGAGGGCAATTACCATAATGACCATTTTTGGAGTACAATAGCCAGCAAGGGCTAATTAGTGAAAACCTACGTTAGGAATTTGGTCTGGCAAACAGGGGAATATGGTTTTTTCTTCTGCATTGCGTTGAGTCCATGGCGAAGATGAGATTCAAAAGCCTGAGGGTGCGTGGGAATGGAAACCCTAGAAAATGCTTTCAAAAAATGATGAAGGCATTTGTGTGGATGAAGATGTGTTCCCAGGGGCATAGAAATGGCCTCATCATAGCATTTTAATGTGTCCCACCCAATACTTAATTTGGCTTCATTCATCGCCCAAAAAAATAGACCTTCGGATTTAAATAATTAAGTTGTGTTCCACCCCCAATATCAAAATGTCTCCTATGCCCAAGCATGTAGCAGGTAAAAAACACCCTCAAAATCTACTGAGGGGATCCCCCCCCCCACAAAAATTATTTCTGCCTCTTCTGGCCACAGGCCTGCCTACGCGCCTGTGCACCCCCCATTTTCGATTTGCATTGTTTACAGTGTTCGCAGCCACATACATCAACAGAATTGTGGTCTCTGCTGGAATTATTTCGATCTTCAGGGTTCTTTTGAAAAACCAGAGATATGGGTGTCACTCGGAATGATGTTAATAGGGAGTCATAGTCAACCTAATGCTAGCTGTTTTTTCTGACTGAACACACTTGATTGAGCTGTGAGTTAAACAAGCCAGAAAATTCAAATTGTGTTAAAAAAGAAAGATGTTTATTGTGTTAATTGTCGCTATTTTGACCCATTATTCTTATAAAGAACAAATCAGTAGCTGAAATCCTGATTAATCTCAAGTAATTACTTATTGCTTCTTTTTGTTTTGTTTTGTACGTCATTAAGACTGGTTAATAGCCTAAAGTCAGTATCATGATCACATATATAGAGAAACATCAAGGCCAGCGTCCGAACAGCTCAGCATTAGATAAAACGCGTCCGTAAGAAACGTGCTTTGTTTCCCCAAAACGAGACACGGGAAGTCATTAAGTGCAGAAAAGACAGAGACAGATTTGAGCATTTTCTGCTTTTTTATCTGCACAATGGATTGAAAATCGGGATGGGAAAAGTGAGTCTGTGGTTGAAGGAGGTATATTTCAAAGATTTAGGTTAAATTCCCAGCTCCCAGAAATGTTAATTATTTTCTTATTATTAACAAGTACTAATTTGTTAATGTATTTGTTTTCATGAAGTCATGCAGGTTTGTTTTTTAGATTTGAAAGATTTCGTTCGATTTTAATAGATTCGTGGCCAAGCCGCTCTTTCTTAAGCTGTATCATGTGACATAATTCCATGGAAACCGTCCCCTCAGATCCCAGCATGCCGCACGTGTTGCCCGGATTGAGTACAAACCACAGAACATCAGAATAGGCAGAATTTCCTGTTTACTGCAAAACGCCTTATTATCTGGAGTTCGCCACAAACGCACCGGAGGGTGCATGTGGCTCTCTCTCTCTCTCTATGTCGCAGCGGTATCTGCTAGCGGTGCTGCTCGGTCTGGGTCTCGGTCTGAGTCTGGGCCTGACAATGATACGTTCTCTGTCTCTGGTATGTGCCCCAGACTCGGCGTCACCAAAAAAACCCTTTCTGTGCCCCCGTACATTTAAGAGTTGCTGTTTTGGCAGTTAAGTATGATTGTTTATTGAAACATGGCATGGATTACTCTAGAAAACTTTTATTGGTATTTTGTTTTCTTCCGAACTCATCTTTAACGACTTAAACGTGTTTACGTTGATGTTTCTTATGATATTATTGTTTGTAGAAAAACGATCCTTGCTTGACTTGACAGAGTTCTCAGTTTACGAAAGATTTATATTTACCACAAAAATAGTGGCGCTGTTGGTCTCTTCTAGGATTCCATGTGAGAAATGGAAAATCCTGGCAGGACATAATATTATTTACAGACATGAAGACATCTAATCATATGTCTGTGGCTAGTTCATACTCAGAGGATACAGGATCCTATGCAGTGATAGTCTTGGTACTCATATAACACATTTTCTGTTTAATGCCTTTTTTCCTCCCATTTATTTGTTTTTGTCTTAGAGTTTGGCAGAATGTGACCAAAATCAAAGCAGCGCCTGTTTCATTATCCTCACTGGATTAATTTAGCTATGATTAACACACAGTGACACCAGTATCAACCAGCTCTTGGCGCTCCCATTTATCCATCCTTCCCTGTCTCCTTTCAGTGAGACTGGAGTCGATCCCATGCATTGGACATCCTGGATGGGATGCCAGTCCATCACAGGACGCGCACACCCGCCTAATCACACACTCTGGACAATTTAGAGACCCCTATTCATCTCTCTGTATGTGCTTCGTCTGTGGGATCCGCTCTCATTCAGCTTCAAGCATTTCACCGCAAGGCGTGATCTTTCATACATTTTCATTATTCATTACCCCACAATGGCTAACTGACATATCTCGTAATTTGCATTAATATGCAAAGAGTCGTTACACCACAGAGCTAGATGCATGCAAGGCAGCTGACAAATCCATCAATCAAATCAGTATTCGGTCATTAATTAAAACAGTACAAATATGATCATCTGCAGTGACCTGCAATGCATACATGCAAACATTTGAATGCAAACCAAATTCTGGCTTGATTACAAATTTCAAAAAATACATTTTAAGTGTAAAAAGAAATGTCATAAGGATGTAGTCACTGAATTCACATTCACATTCGTCCAAAAAGTCAGCTAGAAGCATGAAAATAACACATAGAATGAGACAAATGTACATTTATAAATAGCGATTTACAAACAGGAAGAGGGCAGGTCTACATCGGTCTCTCGTCAAAGACTATCTGAGCGTAGACTGTGCCCGAGCAGGCCGATGTGCTCTCCGGCAGCGACTTCACCAGCTCCAGCTCGGCGTACATCAGACTCTCCTCCACGATCTTGGGCTGGGTGACATAGCAGGAAGAAGCCAGCAGATGGTGCTGTAGCTAAGGTGCTCAAGTCATGACCCAAAAAAGAATCAAAAGTGTCATGCTGGTGTGTGTAATTAACTCTTTCAGTCAGGAATTTGGATGTATAACTATCTCCATTTAAATACCGTGAAGCATTTTGGACAAAGTAACAAATTGTTGTGTTTATTTTGTATGGCCTCAGACTAAAAATACTTTTGTCCAATACAATTTTCCTTAATCCCACTGTAAAATGTGCCTTCCTCCTAATGTAAAACACAGTAAGATATACTACAGATTGTTCTGTAGCTTCTGTGCGCAGCACCATTAGCACGAATCAGAATAGACTACATCACATTCCGACTGCTGATTGGTCAGTGGCGCTCAGATCAGTCACATGGTACCGTGGAACTTACCAAAGCCACTTTTCTTGGCTGGGGTTTCAGAAGTTTGGAGCCCCGTCTTTTGTCTGTAAGGAGAAGTTGGAAAATCAGGGACAGTGGAACAGGCAGTGGAATGTCCTGTCCCCTGACCTCGAGACCTGAGAATGTGTTCTGTTTGATAATGACAGATACATTTCTGAGTCCCCACAAGAAAAGGCCCCCCCTCTGCACCTTTGGCTGGTATGGCCGGTGGAATCTCTGCGGCTTCTACACCCTTCTTGTCCCAGTGCTTTTTCTCCTTCTTGGGCATGGGGGGGGACAGGCTGATGACACTGGTGACCGTCTCCCCGGAGCTGGAAGTGGGTATGGCGCAGGTTCAAGAGGTGCAGGAGAATGTTTTATAAATTTAGCATTTTTATGACAGAAAATAAGTGTCAAGTCATCGATCGTCACCTTCGGATTATCAAATGTGTTATCAAAGCATTTGGGGTCGGCTGTGTTTGGAGGGGCACTACATAGAGTATATGGAACCCAACCAAATGATCATCACTGTGATTAAACTACTGTGAGATTCTATTCCTCTGTGAAGAATAATAATAATAAAAAGCAGTGTCGAGCCCTACCTGTTCTGGGGACACTTCACCAGATAATAACTTGCTGTAAGAGAATAAGAGAAGCAACTCAAGTCTCCGCTTCTTAGAATCTCCACAAGTACAATTCACCTCACTGTAAACTTACCTGAACACACAGGCCGTGTTCCACATCACTCTATTATGCCTGTAGTGCACTCTGCAGAGCTTCCGCCATTTTATGGGGTTCACTGTTCTCACTGGCAAATCTGACTTGCCGTATAATGCACTTTACAATGTCCAAATTGCAGTGCAAATTCTAGAGTACAGATGAGGCGCATTAGCATGCTTCCTGTATACCGTAATGCAAAGTGAATGTCATGCATGTTGTCAACTGACCAGATTTTACACAAAGGTAGGTATATTTCTTTTATATTTTAAATAGAAAAATGATCTTGATTCACTGAATAAGTCAATATCGTGAACTGCACAAGTTTCCCTATATAGGAAACCGTGAATGAATGATCCATAATTTGGAAAGCAAAAAGGGGGAGGGGCCACGTGTGACATTATAAATTATTAATGAGTTCACCTCTGGAGCTCCGCCTCCTGTGCAGGTACTGGCAGGTGATGACCGCAGTAAACAGGCACATGCAGGTGTGACATTATAAATTATTAATGAGTTCACCTCTGGAGCTCCGCCTCCTGTGCAGGTACTGGCAGGTGATGATCACAGTAAACAGGCACATGCAGATGAGTCCAATGGAGCAGATGAGCACCACACACAGGTACACGTCTGCAAATCAGGGTGTGCACAAATCTGGTCATTAACCCACTCACCATTATGAGCCCCCCCCCCCCAGGACATCTCTTCATAAATGTCATGCACCACACATGAATAGCTCACAAACTTTTGTGTTGCCCCGATTACACTTTATTTGCCACCACCCCCAGGACGAAGCGGAAATCTCTAGATGAGAGTTTTTTTCTGGGGCGCTGAGCCGCCTGCCGGTCAGCCGTGGGTGTCTCGCCAGCCTGTTAGCGCCGAGGTTAGTCAGGACGGGGGCATGTGCAGCTAGCCTGGAAGGACGTGTAGAGGAGGGGAGGGGGGGGGCGGCCGAGTGGCGGGCACCTCGGAGGCAGCTATTGGGCCGAAATGTCAGGGGGGCTGCAGGGCAGGATCTGCTCTTCGCAATAAGTCTCTCACAGCTCAGATCGGTAAATATATATATATAACAACAAATAAACGTGCAAAAATTGAGGATATCCACTAAGTACCAAGTGGCATCTCGCGTGCCAACGTTAATGCTAGGTCACCCCCTCCCAGGCCAGCCAGCGATGCAGGCCTGCTCACGCTCCACCATGTGTCATGCTCGGGATCCGCCCAGTCACACCCCTCCACCCCCATCCCTGTCGAAAGAGCCGTGGCTGCTGGGATTGGGCAGGCCGCTCACACGAGCAGGGGGCGGAGCTACCGAGGTCATGTGACCTACTGAGCAAAATCAGCTAATCGAAGGCTATTCCTGACGAATTGTATGTAGCTGTCCTTAAATCCACTTAACTTTACATACTGAAACAGTTCAAGACTACCTATCTACCTGTACAGTCTCAGCATAATGCTTTATAGATTAACCCTATAAATAAAACCCATGTCCTTCTTCATTTAGCCACTAGCTGGCGTCAGAGGTGCATGGATACCCTAGCAGGTTCAGGGGCCCCAGCACTTCATAGGGGCCCCTAAATCATTTATACGCTGAGGTGTGTGCCAATTTTACGGTGGGGGAACCCCACCCCCTCCAGGCTTGGAAAATTCTGTCTACCATTGGGAACCTGCATTTCTTCAGATTGAAAATGGCAACTCTAGTGGGGGAAGGGGGTCCAGGATTTCTTGACTGTGCCCCCCTGACTGGCATCACCTGACAACATCTTCCCATTCCCATTGGCCCACAGTTATTCCGGGTTTTACCTTCAGTAGCGAATCAGGACCCACCTTCAAACAGTTGCCATATGTCCTCCCGATTCTGGGTGGCGGCCAGGACCCGCACTGGGGGGGGGGGGTTGTGGTGGAGAGAGAAACAGGGGGGGTTAGCCCTGAGCAGCAGCTGTAACTGAGAGGAACTCTGAAGGAGTCGGAAAGGCGCTATATTGTAGGGTGCAGTTTCTAGGATGAGAGACGTGAGGTCAGCCTTAAAAACAGGCCTCTTCCCTGCTCACACCCACAGGTCCCTCCCGAAATACCCGAAACCGCCGAAAGCCGTGATCTCTGCAGGGAGGCACCCCTCAGAGACCCCCCTCCCATAAAGGACACCCCCCACCCCCATCCTGTGATCCCTGTAGGCCGGGGGACACTTCATGGATATTTCTGTACGCTGATGTAGGGGCCGGTTGCCTCTTCCTGCTTCGTGGTTTTCCTTTCACCCAGAATAACACATTTAAGGAACTTATTGTTGTTTCTTTATTATTTTTCTCTTTTTTTAGCACTAATTACACCCAAACAGCACCGGCTCATTGACTCTGATCGAGATATTTAAGCAAATATTATTTTAGTCACTGCTTACTCAAGGTTTGATATATATTTGACCGAGTGCGTAGGCTGGAAAAAATGAATAGCACTGTAGTTAAACCGGCGAGATAATTTTAGCACATTTTCTGCCAGGCCGTCTCTTTCTTTCCATCTCTCCTTCTTTCTTTCCATCCACATAAATATCGCTCATACTTTCGTGCACAGCGGACGTGATTTCCCACTGAAATTTCTCTTTTTTGGCGTGAGGGTAGAATACAGAGTAAATGGCTGTTGCTGTTAGCTTGGTTATAGGTTTATGCCACCTGCGGGGGGGGGGGGGGGGACAGCTTGCAT
>JABFEB020000041.1:4137787-4153437 GCA_019775895.2 Stomatorhinus ivindoensis
CCCCCCCCCCCCCCCCCAGCTGGCATAGAGGTGCTTGGAATTCTGTCCAGAGAGTAGCCTGCAACTGGAATCATAGGTTCACCTCAATCTGCGTTGGATAACAGGTTAGGGGAGATCCACGGTGATTCCAATTATTTCTTGAATTTCATGCCGTTCTTAGCATAAAAGTGTTTGAGGAGTGTTACTGGACCAATAATTGGCCGCCTGCCGAATTCACGCTCCAGTCCAGTAAGGATTAGCTATCGCGGGATCACACATCCAGCAGACGTGTCTGACGGTTCCTCCAGGTTCTGTTTCTGGATGGATGCGCCCCACGTATTTGAGGATGCTATCATCTCGAGGGCTGCGCAGCACGTGCACCTCACCGCGTCTGGCCTGACTTCCGAGACCGAAGTCCAAGGCGGCGGGGTCCGTCCAAAAAAAGCAACGCTGTCCAAGCAGAGGGCGACGCCAAAACCAACACATGCGTGACGCCGTGTCTCGGCCTCCCGGAGCTGCGCGTGTCTGCGTTCCTGCCCGCTCGCCTTGGCAGGAAACGGTACGCCTGTGTGACTCAAACAAGAGATCGACACCATGGGGAGAGAAAAAAAATTACCCTCCAGGAAACGACGTGCTTGGATTTCATAACAATCTGTGTCGCTGGTGGAACACGCAGCCCCAGCTCATTCCGATGCTGCGCCCAACCTCCTTCAGCGATTTGTGGTTCCCCTTTGCACAAACTCCTCTGCACACTGAGGCGATCCTTACATCCTGATGCACTGAATCGGCCGTTGACATGCAGGAGGTGCTCAAAATCATCTGGGCAGGGTTCAGCCTGATAAACACACGTTAAGGGCCACCGGGAACACAGTCTGGTAGGCCATTGCAGAAGTGCACTTTGTAGTTTTTGAGAACTTGAGGTTGGCTTCTCCACCCGTGACCCTTCCAAGCTAACATCAACAGCCATTTGCTGGGTCCCCTGCCTTCTCTCAGGTCAAACATCACTGAGGTTCATCTGTTGTCCGTCATCACAGTTACCTTTCAGTTCTGCAGTAGCCGTGCCATTGGACGCTGCCCTCCAGCGGTTCTGGTGCAGCCGGATCTCCTGGACCCTGCAGACATAGTGACCCCGGTCCTCCTTGGAGACGTTGAGGATGAGCAGGCCGTAGGCTTGTTCCCGCCTCTCCTCCAAGAGGCGCAGCTTGGGTCGGGCAAAGCGCTTGGTGTAGTTGCCGTAATACTTGGCTCTCCGCATGTTCAGCTTGACGATAAGCTGCTCCTCATCAGCTGGAAGCGCGGCGAACAGCCAGCGTACCACCAGGACACTATCGGGTCCCCTCCGCTGAGCCACCTGGCAGGACAGGGTGACATTGTCGCCCTCCAGGACCCTGGCCACTGGCCCTGGGGTGACGGTGACATTGAGAGCCTCACACACCTCCGGGTGTGAAGAGCACAGTGATCGTCTGGATTTATCCAGTCCTGCACAACCAACTAGACAAAGGCAGAGACAGTGTCGAGTGAAAATTTGCACGAATTCTGCAGATTCACGGTGTATTTCAACTGTCAGTGTATATAGGGGCTGCCGTTGTACGGACTTCAAATAAAGTCAAACGCTAAATGTGATTGACCATCTCCTCCAGCAAAGAGACCAACTCACCTCGCTGTTTTCAATGGTTGAGATAGACAAACAGCATGTCACGCTGCACTCCTGTTAGCTAAAGGTGGCCCTGCAGGTTGTTTGTCTAACGGAAATTGTATCAGGGAAACACCATTTCGGTTGGGTACGATTAGAGTTTAGCACGGAGAGAGAAGGCGTTCCGTTATCCAATCTCAGAAAATTATAAGAAAAAAATGCTGCTTGAGTATTTATTCTCGTTAGCATAGCGTATTTTTCCTTCTAGCCCTTTAAAACGTGTTTGCCCTTTCAAAATGTATTTTCCATTCCATAACCGTATCACGAAGACAATTTCTGGATCACTGAGTGCAAAATAAAATGCAGAGCAATATATATGTATAGAATTACGCGTATGAACTATCATTTCGTTCCACTCCTTGACTTTTTGCAAAACCCAAGGTTTTAAAAGCAGTTATAAAAACTGCAGCTGCTGCCAATTTGCTTTTAGGACTTAAAATATGATGTTTCGATAATTAATAAACACTTAATAGTGTAAATACAAAGTTACGGCTTCACTCTAGGAAGGAGAACGATACACTTAATGTATATAATAACACAACAAAATCCATATTTTATTTATAAGCTGTGTAGATATTTCCACAATTCACAAGCATTGACTATAGCAATAATAGCTGTGTAATCACCTTTTTTCTAGTACATAAGTCACTTCAGCAGCCAATAACGCCTTAAATTGCATAATCCGACAGATATCGATAGTTAAATTTTCAGAGATCTGTCAGCCTGAGTTAGTGCACTAGTAATTTTTCTGTCTTTCTTTCCAGCCATAGGAGTCTGGCTGAAAATGACAGATATCGGAAGTCTTTAAGAGTTTGTTTTTTTAAAAAAGATCCCCGCTTACCTCCAGCAAAACTTTTAATCAGGAGAATTACTACCACTGACGAGATTTTCATTTTTCAGACAAACAGACTCCATAAAATCCAGTTAACAGTGAAGAAAGCCGTCCCAGAATTTTCCTTTTTTTTCTTTTCCACTGTTTCTGTGAAATATGAAACGGGACCAGTCCTACTCACAGTTAGAAACACCCCCTCCCAGCCGAAACACCCCTCGCTCTGCATTGCGAGAATGTGGGCAATGTCATTTCCTGCGATCGGCTGGCATCTAGACGCGAAGCCTCCGCTTGTGGTCTTGCACCGACCTCCCTCGCTCAAAGCCACACCAGCCCATCCCTTCCGCTGCTCTGTCCTTCGGGTTTTCGACAGGACCCACTGGGGTGCCCCGCGAGACAGAGGGGGTGCGATTTCTCTCACCCTGCTTCATACTGGCCTGTTTCTGCGTCAAGAGTGCAGTTGCAACAGTCTATAAGAAGCAACAGAGTGCTGCACCTTGGGCTGGACTGGGATTAAAATTCGGCCCTAGACTTCGGGGTCCCGTAAGATAAACTTTGCCGGCCGAAATATCCATCGGTTCACCCGAAAAATGCCCGTTATACCACATGGTCACCCTGACTTAGCGCTGTTCATCATCGGTCACCCTCAAAGTAAACACTACAATTAGCAGATTAGGGTATAAAGTGCATTTCCATACAATGGAAATCATATAAACTGTATAACGGGCCTACTGGTGGTAGATGCTTTGTGACTTGGTTATTGCATACTTGGTTTTGTGCTGATCGAGTTATTACAGACCAAAGACACTGAACAATGCACACGGACAACACGCAAGCGACCGCATCGTGACTGTATCAGCTTAAATGCGAACCACATGTACTTCAGAAATGGAGAGGAACGTTGATTGCTGCAGCCAAATATCGTAGGAAAATCCCTCATTTTACTATATCCTGACAAACGCAAATCATGCTGCCTGCAAAATCAAATTTGATCCACTAGGAATCAAACATAATATTCTTGCGCTTACAGTTGATATTTATGATTGACCATGAATTTGATGAGTACTTTTCATTAGCAATTATCGAGATAAACCGACTTATTGAAAGAGAAAATACAGCACTTTGGTAAACAGACATAATGCTTCTTTACAACCTGGAATTGGAGTCGCAAAGACTGGGGGATTCTGAACGAGTGCAACACTGCCACCATGTGGACATACTTGGGAATACTTTATTTGCATTAAGCAGTCTGTCGCTTTCTTGGAACGAATTGGCGTAAATTAAAGTAAAAACAAGCTTTTAGACAATTATTCTTCACATGCGAGGACATCAGATTGTCGAAGTTACCACTCGATGTTTAACCCTTGAAGAAAATGTTGCGGCTCCTAATAACCTGCAAATCTTCTGTGTGACAATTCACCTCTGAACTCGTGCGCCACACGTCGGTGCTATTAAGATATAGCGTTTCTGAAGGTCTAATGACAAGCACTTAATATTTCCCATGAAATATTCCTCACAGAAGGTATACTGGGCTCCTCATAAACTGTACTTCTTAAACGGTTTCATTCGAGGACCTTAAACGAAGGTTCTGGCAGCAGGGTGCGGAAAAAGGTATTCCCTTTGATTTTGCATTTCTGTAGCTCCCGTCATCAAGTGCTTTTTGTAGTTTGTATCTGAGAGTGTCTTAACTAACCTGTGCAAGTTTCGCAGGTATAGCTACAGTACCATATCGCCGCGGCAGTGGTGACCTAACAGGGAATTCTTATAATCTAAGAATTGCTGGTTTAAATCCCTGACCGGCAAAGTAGCACTTGGTACCCTTACAGGGATCCGCCCCAAGCGCTGTTTTAGCTGCCTGCTATTATCCTATCGTGTTATATCCTCCGGAGACCCCACCCATTCATTCATGTCCATTGTAGTGGACATTTTATTTTTGCATCTATCTTTTCACTGATGTTAGAAAATGTATTTATTCCTGTTGTACACTAAAGAGGACATGCTGTGAAATTAAAAAGAAAAATACATTTGAAAAAATCTAAATTGTAAGATGTCTTACTTTCTCCAAAGACAAATAACCTAAAACTGAAGGACGCTCTTTCCCCTTGGGTCTCAGGAGGATATGTTACATGCGTTTTATAAGTTCACATAAACAGAAACGATCGTTTGCACACGTTATCAAAACATCCTTCCTTTTGCTGTTTTCAGTGGTGCGCGCTCCCGAGACAGACTTTCATTCTTCGGCGACCCGCGACCCAACCACTGAACCACCCACTGTCTTGCACCAAATCAATTAGCTCTGTCACTGTGCGATTGTCCCATTTTAAATAGTTTAACGGTTTTAATGTTTACCAACAAACGATCTCCGACACATCTGCTTCGCATTAGGGAATTTAGTCCAATTAAATCTTGATTTTAAAAATGTCGGTTTCGGGTTACTTTTGCGTTTCAACGTTTTTTGGTTGTGTGTGGTCAGATGATAAATATTTTATTTCCCTAGAAACCGTAATCATGCCATTAAAATGATGAGAGGTAGTTTAAATCTTCAGTGGAACAGTGGGAGAAATTGAAATCACGTGACAAAATTAAGCTATAGGCTGTATTTACTGAAAATGAACACATATAAAGATTTTTTTTTACCTACCAGTGCATATGTATATAGTTACTCTGCATGTTCTGTGCTGGAGCAAAAAACAACAACGATATCGCCCTAGATCTCGTTGCTATATGAGACTTGTAAATAGACCTACTGATAACAGCATCGTGCAAGTTTGTGGCGAAACCTGACATGACCTACAGATTGCCTTCACATGAAGGTATTAAGTTACCCTCTTGGGCTTTGTCCCATGTGGTTTTTTTACCTCTTGGTTTAAGTCCTCCGCAATACCCTCACGCATGGTTAATTTATCAAAGGAAGAGAATGTTTAGCACGATACTATCAGGAATATCATCTGCAAATTAATTTCTTAATAGAATGTCCTTACGTTCAATTTATATATCCGCCGGTCTCCCAATGTACTTCAGATAGCTGACCATATTGTTCACGAAGTTGGCCACCATGTGGAATTAATTTTACACACATACACACACGCAACCGTTTCCCCCCCCCCCCGAGAATTTATGACTGTGGCAGCTCTAGCTGCAGACAGTGCTCTGATTTGTATGACATGGTGATTCATGCAATACCAGCAAACTAGCTTCAGTTAATAATTCAGTTAACAATAGGAGATATTAAAGAAATAGACATTATTATCAAAAATTATTCAACTGATAAAAGAAAAACTTGAGTCACCTCCATAAAATATATCCCAAAATTTTATTCAGTCATATTTTTAAAAACATACAAATACTATTGACTCAATATTTCATAAGGAGATAATGACAATCACAATGAGGTGGATGAATTATCAACAGCTTCTGTGACTGATAATAAACACTGACAGTTGTAAATCGTGACGATGATCAGCCATGCATTGAGTGACCAGATAATCCATGTGGGGGGGGGGAGGGGACACTACGAGCTATGACAGGGTTTGTAAAGTACCATCTCAATTAAAAGGACCGGGATTTCATTTTAGCACTGCGTTCTTGCTGTGTGCTGATTAGCCTGCTATAATCATGCTTGTGTCACCAATGTTAATGTGAAACAGGTGGATAAGTCTTTCAATCAAGGAAACACATGAAACCACAAGAAGAATGGAAGTAATTAGCCAAGCAGAGGAGCCTTTCAGTTTTAAAACCAAAAGCAGCCCCCACCCCCCCCAGACAGGGATGATCTGATCAGCCTGACCAGACATTACAGCCAAATAATGAGCTTTCAGTCCCAGTTCTCATATTTCCTTATATTTCTCTCGTTTCCACAGACCTTCTTCTGTTGTTCTTGGCTAGTAAGATGAACAAAGTGGTTTCTCTGGAACTTCATGTCACACTTTACATTCATTCACAGCATTAGTGTGTTTCTTTGCTTCCAGTGCATAGCTTCCACATCTAAATAATGACAATAATAATAATAATTTTAGCCCGGAGAATTGAATAAGAAATGTCCAAATACAAACTGAGTTTACTGTTGTACCCCTACAAAATGAATGTTTATGAAATATCCAGCTATAAAAAAATGTGAAAATGATTTTCACCAGTAAGTGTAATGTCAAGTTTTTACACTAGTAAACTTAGTTAATCGTTTACTTAATAAGGATGCATGAAGACTCTAACAGATACTCAAAGCACAATTACAGCATTGAAAAATAGGTCGCTTGCCTCATGTATGGTGGTCTTTTATCTGATTCTGCCTCTGGACAAGAAGAAGATAATTTGATGATTGCGTTGCAAAAACAAGGCAATTTTCTTTGCAAGCACACGAGGAAAACGCAAAGAATGGAGCATATAGAGATGCCTTACCTGATAATTCGTTGTCTAGCATGTGTTTTCTAAGCATGTACAGCTTCAAGGCAACAAAGCACAAGGAAAGCAATAGTCCGATCCCAATTCCGATGACTGCGTACTTAACGTCTGAGTATTAGGCGGGAAAATAATGTACATCACAGGGTAAATTAGAAAAGAAGCGCGTTAATCTGGAAGTGCATTTGGCCAAATTTGTCAAGGAACATCATACAAAACCAACGTACCTGGTTCATCAGATTTGTTAGGTTCATTTCCATGCGCCTTCGATGACAAAAAATCTGCAAATTATGAACGATTATTAGTAAACGTGTCCGTCAGATAGCTTTCAAAGAAATGCAATACGCCCTTTATATGAAGATAATACATTTTTAAGTTGCTTCACCCAACTTAATGGTGCGAAAGATGAACTGATCTGTAAAGCTGTAGCCTAAGTGTCAAGGTGTAAGTAGCGTTAATTTTATCATTTACAAGTTGCAAAGTTTGAGATCAGACGAAAACAGGAGAAAGATCTAACGAAAGCAGGAAACGTAATGCTGTATAAACACCTAAAGAAATGTAACGCTTAAGACCTATGTTTACCCAAGATCTCTTCACTGGAATTACGTTTTCTAACAAATTGAGAATTTTGAGGGAAAAAACACCATACATGAAGTCCCGTAGGCAGATAAGGGTGTTGGCAATCTTCCCTCTTACATCACTTTCAGTTTACGTGTTAACTGTAACGTATAGTAGTCCTAATAGTGGAAGCGCTAATAAATTTGATAATAATATGCATTAATGACAATTACAATATGTTGCAAGTGGCATATTAATATAAAAGAACCGCCTATCGTTTGTCGTCTAAATCGACCGAGAACGATTTGTTAATCTACTTCAGGGTGGTTGTAATTTTGAGTATATTCCAGATGTAAAACGTACGTGTGCAGAATACTCACACTCAAGTCCGAAATAATCATTGCACATTCTTCATCGTATATTTCCTATCACGGTTCATACGCCAGTGCGATAGACATGCACGAGCACGACTTTTCTTCCAGTACTTACCAATGAGCCAAACGCTGATCCAAATGGAACAAAATCCCGAATGACTAAACATCATTTAAACAGCTACGCCAGCTTCTCCACCATTATCCACTTTCTGATGAAGGAAGATAATGAAATCTCGTTCTGCTCTTCAGCTCAAGAGACTTCCTGTTGCTGTGCAGCAAAGAAAGTAGGTCGAAGATAAGATCGCAGAACAGCCATCAACAAATATAATGCGTAACCGCTCTTATGTTTTTGTTTAAATAGGACTCTGTGTCCCAATTGTGACATCATAATCATTTACAGAGCAATTTACATGACTTTAAACAGTTTAAACAGACTTTCATCTATTCTGTTGATTTTTCATAGAACCCACTCCTTTAACTTGATGTTTTCACTTTCTAAACAGCAAACCGCCTGCCGACATATGAAACATTGACCGTCTGGCTACCGGTCCTGTTCTTACTAACTATAATACTCGCGTTGGATGATTCCAAGGGCCCCTTGCTGACAGGGGCCCTAAAATTTGGAGCCTAATTGGATTGATCTGAGTCGGGGGGGCAGTATTGCTTGCTCTCATGGGGTCCAAAATCTCTAGCGGCTCCCTCTGGCAAGAAGTGTCATTGTTCAACACAGTAACCCATAATTGATCAGTTCATGTGTTTTATCCAAGTGTGGGAATTTCTGCAGTAAAATACAGTCGCGTAAATAAGGAAAACGCCATGTCCAAATATATAGGTCTAAACAAAAATTAGAGTGATTTATTTATTGTTGGCTAGCGTACTATATGCACAATTGCTTTTTAACGTAAATGTAAATAATAGACCTAACACAATTACAGGACAATCTACATATGACTCATACTCATTTTAAAGAGCACAGTAAGACCCCATTCAGCATTTAAGCTCGCAGAAAGCGCAGTCTATTTAGGGGTACATGAGAGGCAAAGGGAGGTGTCCTTACTTTACCCTAGATGGTTTGTGAGGATGTCACGGCGTCCACGCATGCGGGCTGGCACGCGGCGTGATATAAATATGAGCACTTAAGGCGGCGATTTAGCAAAGTTATAAAACCGAAGTCACCCACAAAGCGCCAGCAAGAAAACATCGGCGTTTCATCTGTTTCATTTTATTGCTGCCAGCGAAACCCATACATTATTATGTATGAAACGGGAGTTTGACAGATGTTTGGCAGTGGGCGTGATCTGCGAAGCGCTTGTCGGACTCACAGCTGTCGCCGTCTCCAGATACTCAAGCCTGCATTGTTTTGACCTTGTAAAGCCTCGGCGGCAAATTAATAGCCGGCGGGATTATTTTAGGCGGCCCATCGACGTGTTTTGGAGAGTCGAAGCGCACTGTGCTGCAGCTGCAAGAAGCGCCGCTGCCGACGCGCTCGGCCCGAAATAGCGTTAGAGTGGGGTCTGCGGGGGTGGCGGCGGAGATAAGTAGTGGGGGGTAAACATTAGCACATGATTTGCCATTTGACACACTGTTGTCAACAGCACGACACGCTTGAGAAGATATGCATGAAAGGAGCCGGGTTCAGTCCGCTTGTCCTTCAGTACTCGTGGGTGCAACTTTAGTGTGCATAACTTAAGAAATTAAGTTTATTGTGTCTTCCAAAGGCTAAAAGACCCGGTTTCCACAACCTGACTAAAGATGGCGAAACTCAAACACGTGATGAAAATTCAGAGTCTAGAGTAAAAGAAAACTGCAGCGTGAATTTGTTTTCTAGCGTTGGGTAATGATGTGAAGTTAATGCATAGTCACCGTGATATCTTAATACTGGGCTTAGCACTGTGATGAGGGGTAATGTGTCGAGGTGTGATGTGCTGGAAGAGACCGTGTCCTTATGTAACATCAGGCTTTGCACAACATTTGTTGTCGCCGGTCAGTTCCGCAAATGATTCAACTTGCAAATTTAATCTTCGTGTGTGCGTAGGATTGCGTAGTCAATGTAATGTCATTATTTCGCAGGACCAAAATAACATTCAGTGGCTTCTCCTAATGTCAGAAGAAAATACAGAACAATTCGTTTGTACGCAATATGGCGCATATTAAACTTAGTCGTACAAATGATAGCATTTCAAGACTCTATTTTTAATACTGCAGACCTATACACCTAATCAAGCTCATTTTATAATCATATAATCCCTTTACAAAACACGGCCCCTCTCCCCAGATATTACACATATGTTGAAATGACATTGATTCCATATCAGACAAAAAGGCTGAAACAACGTTAATCTTCAATGTTTCATCAATTTTTCAATATTGAAACTCTGACCAAAAACCAATTCAGTTTCAACGTTGATAATCTAACACTGACCATAATGCAACGCATTTAACTATAAATCAACGCTGAAACAATAACGTAGTGCTATCTGAGTGACGTTTCTCAGTTTAAACACGTTAAAGGTCAGAAGGATTGATGAAAACCGGTATATGCGACACAAAAATGCAGTACTTTGCAGTGTCCCAATGTAGCCATTAATAAAACAGCAAAAGAACTGAATCCGGCCGCATTGTTTAACATGGCACTCAAACATTGCGTCATTGGGTTGTGATTTTAGTATGTGTGTTCTTAAGGTGACACCCGCGGTCCGCTGAAGTTACTGCAGCCCCAGTATGACAACATGAGTAAAACCGTGCGACAGAAACAAGACGGAAATTTAGATTTCAGTGAAGTGTTAAGATATTGTAATATTGCATCAACCTTACGTGAGACAATAGAAAAGACATCGGTGGATGAATCCATAAAATCTTCTACGTTTGAACTATGTGACTTTGTTAATCCTGTCTGTGGCAAAACCATGCTTAGGGTATATAAAACTGTAGTGTCCTCGAGTGAAGAAGGCGATAATGGTAGATTAGAATGCAAACTCGTGATAGACAGAATTACAAGAAGCCCCCCCCCCCTTCCTAAAATAACCCTGGTCTGGCGAGGTTGAAGCTCTCCCGTGACACTGTTGCCTGGACCTCAAACTGGGTCGTGTGATACCAACGACTGGGTTGTGCGGTAAGATTATCTTTTGCCGCGCACAAACAGGTCCCCAACCGAAAACGTGCCCCACGCTTCTATAAACTCTACCCTGCATGCATTATTTTTCAGGCTCTGTATGAAGTTGAAGAATGTCAGCCTTACAATCCAAGTATTAAAAGAGAACCTACAAGAACTTAGTTTTTATTATTCAATTCTAGCGGGTAGATAATGGTACACTAACGAAAATGCTGCGACGCCCAGACACTTAATGTAAGGAAGACACACTTTGAGTCTTCTGTCCTTAAGTCACCCATGTTGAGTGTCTAGGTGCAGCTGGTGGATGTGGTTGGGTAATTCATCTCTGCTGGCTTCCAGCGCTGAAACAACAGGGAGGGAGGGGGGAGGTCACGAAGGAACGGTCAGTTTAAGTCGAATCCCAGCTGAGCCAAGAGCAGTCAGTTACAGACTCACCTGCTCTCACTAAGCAGCGCTGAGTCGGTCCGCGGCCGTGAATGAAGGCCAGCCCTCCTGCCATCTCCTAGTGCAGGTGTGGGTGTCCATCACCAACAACAGCCTTGGGTCCACGGAAGTCAGGGCTCCTGAGAAACTGCTGCGAGGCCAATGTCCTATTTTAGCGCGGCCTTCTCCCAGAATAAGGCAATGAGATGACCGCCAACAGGAAAGCCATTTCTGCCGATGGGTCACTGGAGTGATCCTCTACGAGGTAAGTGATCTCAGAGAACAAGCAAGAACAATTCCACCAAATTCTATTGATCTTCAAATTGCTTAGAATTCTGCCGCTTAACATACTCAACCACTGCTACAAGAATGACATATTAGTGATAAGGGTTATTCTATTGCTAGACACCGTAGCACTTATCGATAGTGACGCACCAGGCCGGTGAGAGAAATCTAGAAAAAAAAACTGCATCTCGACATTGCACTTAGGCAAGAATATCAAGAAACTAGAGCACAAGGTATATTAGCAGTTAACAGCTATTGCCGCAAAACATAAATGAATTTAATTTTGGTATCTTAAATCAAAATACGAATTAACTTTAAAAATACACATTAAACAGTCCTCTTTTGGGACAAGCAATTAACGAACTCCTATTCCTTCCAGCTCAGCACAGGTGCTCCGCTAATAAATTCTATTTGTAGACTTGTAATTCATACGGTAATGACCTGTCTTTCTGTCACAGACGGCATATCTCACGCGTCGGAAAGACAAATTTCAATAATTCCCAGTTGGAATCATTAAAACATACTTATCTCTGGAGTTTTCATTGGTGGCAAAAAACAAAGGCCGGGTTTATGAGAATAACAAGCGTAAACTCAAAATACCGAATTGCTGCAATTCTCGCTATAATTTTCGTATATATAAACGATGTACGAACTCCTTCTGATTATGATTTCAGGTTTTCGAACTCTAATACTCCAAATATTGATGCATGGGCACTAAACTTTTGTATTGGCACTGTAACGAAAAATACTGTTATAATTCATTATGATGGTTCAGGCAGGCTCACCTTCTCTCCGATGTCCGCGCCAGTTTGCGCACTTTCCGCAGTAGTAAAACGCCGAGAGTCGTTCCTTCATAATCAGCGCCGGTATTTACATGCCATTGGTTAACACAGAGTAACTCTTTTCCTATAACGAGTGGGTGACACAGGGGCAGATGATGCAATTGGTTATTTTTAAGGCTGGACACCTGTTTGCCGAAACACAAGTGAGCTCATGGGCGCAGGCTTAGCAACTAGTGAGTCGGGAAAGGCAGTTCACTCCGGTCGCCTGTGTACTTCCAGGGAGACATTATACAGACATTATACTCTCCGCTGGTCGTAAAGGTGAGGACTGTTGTGTATTTGGTCCTATTTATTACCGGTTCCGGTAATATTAGGCTACTTGATGACAAACGCACTTTGCCGTAATAAATTGGGTTCTTATAGAGTTGGTTTAACGGTTTCTCATGGTTTTCACGTCTGTTCATTTTTGCGTCACTTATTCAGGACTGTCTCTGCTAAATATTGCTTTATTTTTCATTTCTCTAAAACCACACAGTTTAACTACACGTCTTTTCAGCAACTGCCTAATCCAAATGGCCCGCCGAGGGTGACCAGCGCTACAGAATGGATCACACCGGCAAAAGGTAAATAAGCTTTTCAGTGTTTAATTCAAGGCTCTGTGAAAGTCTAGAGGAACTAATCAGTTCCTGCTACTTTTTAGTGCTGCCGAAGTGATACACGATGGGGAATCTGTAGTGCATTTAAGTCTTATCCCAAAGGAATGCTGCACAATTATCGAGCAATATAAAGATGGAAATAAGAACAAGAAAGTAGGCCTATTATGTGGAAATATAGTTTTTTTTTTTTTCGAAATTGTAAACTGAATGTATTAGTTTATTAATGTTCCAGTCCAGTCTGGATTCTTTGGTGCCATTACGGTGTTTTTGGACGGTAGGCCTTCAGTATCAGTAAGTGTGCTATTTGTTTTCATGTTAGACTCTTTCATTGTTTGACTGAGACTTAGATTCACCTTCTGCTGTGAAGCGACATATGAGACTGGGAACTACTGTACTGCTGAGCCGGTGGGGTAAAAATAAACCTCGCATGCCGCCAGGCGCGGGGAAATCACCCAAAATGCAACGGGTGTCAAATGGTAATCGCTGGAACCTTTTTTTAAATGGCGGCCAGATTTTCCTGGATGGAGAGCAGATATCAGATATATATTTTTTTTATTCATGCGCATAATTTTATCTGACAGTTGTGTCAGGTGTGTCAGCAAATGTCAAATCTTGAAAGAGCATTTGCTAAAGAATGTTTGTAGTAGGAAAAACATCCTTAAAATGAACTAATTTCAAAGAGATAGAGATATTGTTCTATATACTGTACGTACTCCTTACGAATGTCCTCTAACATTTCTGAATGTTTTATATGCATCAAGATTTAAAAATTTCAAGCACTATATCTGACAAAAAAAAATGGCATAAAACTGTAAGAGAACTACTGAATCATTTAGTGTATGATTGTTAAAGTTCTCACAGATGAAGAATATGGGCTATCTGTCATGGTCCTTAAGGAGAAAGTTGGGGAGCCGCCGTAAAAATACCCGCGCATGGTGCTATCTTTTGCAGGTATCTTTGAATCTTCCCTCTGCTTCAGCCTCTCGTTTGACTGCTCAGTAGGTAAATGGACATTCCATAACAACGTGCCGTGGGACATCCCTTCCCACAGGGGTATAGTTCGAGATGGACCTCTTTATTCCTGACGTCACTATTTCAGGAGCCTGGGTGACACAAAAGATGAGAATGTGACGCTTTGCGAGTCATTTTTGTCATTTAAGCTTTAGTGACGCTTCATTTGCATTCATGGGTGCTGGATCATTGCCGACTGCTGTCTGCCAAAATAAACAAACGGGCAAATATAGAACTGCTGCTTTTACGCTGTCCTGACTTCATTGGGTTGCTACTTTCTGAGTGGCAATGACTGATTATCCATCTGGCTCTCACATTTCTCCACCTCTTTATTATTAAGCGCCTACCTATCCTCCTGCCTACCCTATCAGGATTATAGGAGACACACAAGTACTCAGTTTTAATAACTAAACAGTGAAAATGATGTAAATAATCTAAACAGCCCCAATAATTAGATGCCACAGCTGAAATTTGTAAGCATAATTTTGTAAATACTTGGCATCAGTGGCCATAATTATAATAATAATAATTATTATTATAATTATACGTAGATGTGAGAAAACTTCAGTTGTGATAGAAATAGTTTGATTTTCTGAAGCATTCTCACCTTGCAGTTCTTCCAGATATAAAAACCCACCGCACGATTCCAAATAATATTCATGGAATACATTTATGGTCTGGAAAATCGTCCTGCTTCTGGCAAGATTGATATCCGCCACCAGGACGGTCCGGGGGTGGCACCTGTCAGCAGTGGTCGAGTTCAAAAGTGGAAGCTCTTAGACTCCCCCTTGCCATGTGTTTTGAATTACGGGCCGAGGCGGCAGGCATGCGCTGAGGTGCACAGGACGCTCGCCGCTGCCCTGCGCCATCAACATTTTAGGGTGAAGGGCTGGCAGCCAAAATCATGGGTACTTCGAAGGGCACACTGGTGCCCGTCACGTCGGGTTCGTAGGGTCAGGCTGCGCTACTCGCCACACGAATATGCCCAGGGATTAGTGTCGGAAGGCGGTGCATCATTCTCGCCTAAAATTAGCCCCTGTATGCAAAAATTCTACTCTATATGCTTCCAAAGTGAATCACAGAATGGGCAGTAGGAGAGACGGTAGAGATTGGGGGGAGGGAATCGATTGTTATATATCGTGAATCTTTTGTGTGGCAATTCATGTATCACACACTAACGCCACAATCGATTTTTAAAAATTAATTTATAATTTATATGTGTTTGGATTGGAGGTGGAGAAATGTTGTTGTTCCTCTATAATCCTATAGGTGGCGCACTGTAAACTATTCCTACATCATCCTGTGTCGTAGCAGACAGTCTCTTTCTGACTTAGTTTAGCAATAACAGAAATGGCGGATGACGTAGCAGAGACACGTGTTGCTCCTCCACAGTTTAAATTCAATGTCTGGAGAAAAGGGCAGCACTGTCCGCAGGGTCCTCATGGCAGCCCTGGACCTTTCTGTGTGCAGTCGGCATGTTCTCCTGCGAGTGTGTGCTCCCTGGGGTGTGTTGGCAACTGTCTGTGCCCATTGTTACTGTGCTCCATTCCCCC
>JABFEB020000041.1:4153537-4169527 GCA_019775895.2 Stomatorhinus ivindoensis
CCCCCCCCCCCCCCCCGTTTAGATTAAGTGGTTACAGTGATACAGTGAGTATTGTGGTAATATGATGAACATACAGGAACATTTTGCTAGATATCATCCTGAGATAGACAAGGCAGGAGAAGCACAAAAGCTCAGTGCAGGTTACGCCAGGACAGCAGCAAATATAGCTTTTTGTTAGTTAGCTACTAATTAAACGCTGCCTAAATGCTGCCTTTGGTTTTTTGAGGAGGGAAATTATTCGGAGTATACCGCGGAGTGTGCTACGTGTACTCATGCTCAATTCGGCTGTGCAGCTACTGAGTAAAACCTCAGTTGTATGACTCAACATTTGTTTCACATGGTCAAGGTATAAAAAAGAATAAAAAATGTATTTTGAATCGGGATATTCATTGAATCACAATACTTACAGAATCACAATGCACGTCGAATCAGCAGCATGGTATCGTGATAATATGGTATCGGGAGGTCACTGATGATTCCGATCCCTAAGAGAGAGTGTAATGCGTAACTATAAATATTAATTAAAAAGCATAACACATTATAGCCTTGTTTATTATGTATTATGAATGCTTTATGAAGCGCTCATCTACTATGCTCCTTTCTCACATGGTTTATATCTAGAACACATTAATTAATCTTGAGAATTGCTGGAAGATTTACAATATTTATACAAAATAACAGCAGCTCTAATTAATGTAATTTATTTATACTGCCCTTTAAAGGCAATATATGCATTAAGTTTTACTATATATTTTAATCAATTTTAGCATGCATATAAAATATATTTTTGTGAGTATTACTGTTCTTTTGATTTTTAAAAAAGCAATATTCTTAAACAATATTATGGGTTTCCGTTATAGTATTGCTATATTCATGTCAACCTGTTTTTTGTGCCTTTCCTTGCAGGAAAGAAATGAAATCATATCGCCTTTTGAGAGAAGATTTGGTCAAATTCAAGCCAGTGTAGGGCATAACGTCCTGGAGACAGACTGAATCAGGCAGCAGTAAGTGTTGGAAATGAGCCGCCTGGAAAGAAAACAACGGGTTCGACACAAGACCAGCATGCACAGGTCCTGCAAGCACCCGGATGGTTTTGGTAAAGCGTCCAGCGCTGGCAGCGTTATGGACGAGACGGACCGGGAGGTCAGCAGCCTCACCGACCGTGCCTTTAAGAGCCTTTGCGTTGGCGACGAGGCTGTCTACATTGAGCCGGTGCTCATATCCTCTCCCACTGAACGCCAGCGGGCCTTCATGGAGGATGTCAATGGCACAGAACAGAAAACCATGCAAGGTATACTCCAGCTAGGCAGAAAGGGGGGCGACACGTCCAAGACAGCGACAACATTCCAGCATCCAGTTGGGGATTTGGCCAAGCCCCGGAACGAGCATGTCCTTCAGATGAACAATGGTGCTATCGAAACCATGTGGGTGCAGAACAACAGCAAATCAAAGGTGTCATCTCAGATTAAGGCATTCGCTACAGCCAGGAATGACGGGCATGTGGCTGGAGATGGCGTTAGGCCAACAGACTGTAAACAAGTGGAAGTAACCTGTCAGTCATGGGACAAATCCGCCCTCATGAGCATCCAGAGGGAACTGTCTGAATTCTCCTCAGCAGTTTGTCCACAGAACTTTATGATGGGCCATATTGCACCAGGAAAAAAACCCTCCAGTAATAAAACCTTGAATATGGATATGGCCGCCACCTCTACGAAATCCTCAAAGGGCAAAGGTCGCAAGTCCAGTAAGCACAAGAAGCTCGCTGCCACAAATTTCTTTCTACATAGTGAATTCAGCCCATTCCAAATTTGGAGGGAATGCAAACAGGTCCCATTTGAGAACTCGGACGTCTTGTCCACAAGTAATTTTCCCAAGTGGTATGACTCCTCACTCTACAAGGAGTTAAAGGCAGTGCATGAAGACGCCCATCTCAAGGAGCATGTTCAGCGCAGGAAACCCACGGAGAATGCTACAGCAACCAAAAAGCCATCAAAAGCCCAGGAGGTCACTGAGCAACATCATTCTTTTAAAGACCAACAAAGAGCTGAGGATATTGAAAGGCAGAATCTTTCCCTTGAATACCTAAACAAAGATTTGGCTGTTGGGAAAGGATGCCCATCTCCTAAAGTCGTGCAAAATGGTAAAGCTATTGACAAGATAAGCAACCCGGAAATGGCGACGACTTGTGTCCCCTGGAGAAGGAACAGGTGCCTGGTTAAAAAAGCACATGCTGCCAGTCGGCCCTGCACCATGCCCCCTCCTCAAGGACAGCAAAGGGAGGGCACGCAGAGTGCAGTGTTGGTCATGTCAGGCAGTATCGCCCCACTCAGCATCGCCAAACTCCTGACTCCCACTTTATGTGACAGACAGGAGATGAAAACTTTGGTATCCTTGAAGGACACATTGTCCTTGGCAAAACCTCCCTCCGCCCCCTCATTGGAGACTGAGGCCAAGCCGAACGAAGTCCGGCTGCGTGAAAGCTATAAGGCCATGGCCTCCAGCTTGCTCTTCAACATCAAGGACAACAGGAAACGTGTGAAGAGCACATACAACGCACCGAAGTTTAAAAGTCCAGACTCCTCTGACCCCAAGAACATCCTCACTATTTTGGAACTGTCGGGTACAGGGGCTGGAACTGTGGCCCATCCCAAAGCCAGAGACGGCAAGCCTGTTAGATACCCCGCTCTGGAACCGAGTGAGGTGCGGACCAGCCATCGCAAAGAACTTGCTGAAGTTTGCGTATCAGATGACTACTTGACATTAAGCTCACCCCCAGCTGTAAAAGAAGCTTGTAGCTTTAAAAGCTTTCCTGGTGCCATGCACAAAAGCATGGGCCAAGCCCAGCCTGTGGACCTTCACGCTGTCAGCTCTCCTTTAACATCGAGAGACACTCCACAGAAATGTCTGCCACCAGACCCATACAGACCAGCTGGCCTGACAGGGAAAGAAATCGCAAATGGGCCAATGATGGCGAATGCCTCTCACCAGTCCACTGAAAAAGAGGAAGAGAGTCCAGGAAAGGAACTACCTCTCTCAAATGTCTCAAATGCAGTAGATTTCTTTGGAGACTCAGAAGCTTTTGGCAAAGAAGTGAAACAGGCAAGCAACCACACAATCAAAAAAGTGCTCGGCGAGGGGCAGGACTTGTACCTGGATGGATGTGGAGTCAGAGGAAGTAGGCTGAATGCCGTGACAGGAAGTGGGAACCCTGAGGGGCCATCAGCAGAAGATAGGGCTATAAACCCCATGACCACTGGGGGAAAAGAAAATACTCAACCAGGGATGCATGATAGGAAAGAGAGGGATTCTAGAAAGGAAGTTAGAGTAAAACATGTCTTTTCAGCAAAACAGAACCAATATATAAAGAATGAGAGGTATGCAATGAAAATAGACAATGGAGAAGAAGAGGAGGGTACAGAAGTGCTCACACCGAGAACAGACATTGGTGTAATAAGTCATCAATCAGTAACTCAGGAAAAGCTGAACACCAAAGTGGGCGAAGAGAAAAGAGGCCCTGAAAATGATGTGACTCTAGTTATAGACCAGTCAGATGTTGGAGAGCATATGACAGCTGTAAATGGGGACATGCTTAAACAAAATGTTCAGGCTAACAAGGACATGGTGTGGGTTAAACCACATGCACTGTTATCAGGGGAGGGTGAACTTATTCTAAATAAAGAAAATGAGGTAAGGAGAGAGGAGAAGATGACAAACACAAGACATGCTCAGAACGACTGGGAGGAACAGGTTAGAGGCAGAGAAAACTGTAATCTGAAACAGACCTCTTCCAAAAAGTCTAGTATAGTCTACGATAAAATCGGCAAAGCTCAAGCCCTTCTCCCTCCCAAGAGTGTCAAGAAGGAGAGAAATTTGGTCAGTGGGAAAGATGAGGCTGATGTAGTTACTGAAAGAAGAAGACGTTCTACTGGAAAGGATAGCTTTGCCATCAACAGCAGGGTCCGAGATGGAGAGCAAAAGCAAGGAAGGCGGGGTGCAATGGAGAAAGGCAACGTCAGACAGAAGGTACTCTCTTACATGAGTATGAAAGAGCATGTTGATGGTCTCCAAACTGAAGGGGCAGGGTCGGCAACTAGGGTACAGTCAACAAGAAAAGGGTTTACCGGGATAGACGAGGGAAGTGTGAGTCAGAGGGAAAATGCAGGTATTGTTGGGGGATATGGGAGGAGGCAGGAAGTAGCATCTATAGGTGAAAAACATGAGGATCTTTCAGGAGAATTGACAGCAAAGGAACATGTAAGCAGGGGTCAAGGCAGATGTTATGGAAAGGCAAATGGCAAGTCAAATGGGGAAAGAGAGGTGCCCACTATGCCATTGCAAGACATCTGGGCAGAAGGGCAGTTGGTTCATGCCAGAGAGGCCAAACAAACTCCAAGGGACTTGTACTTATTGCCAATGGTTGATTCACAGAAAAAGGATTTCAAAGCACAACCCTCACAGCAGTCAGAGGGTTTGCACACTAAAGGGGACAAGAATACATTGGGGAAGGATTCACAAATGATGGAGTCGCAATATTTCAGTGTAACCGACCACAAGAGTGAGGCAATGGCTAAAGGCAGTCCTGCGCTCTTGCTACAGAGTGATGGGAGAGCCTCACGGGCGGGAGAAAGCACACTAACGCCCAACGAAATGGAAGAAGGCGGCTGGATACGCTGCTTAATTGAAAATGCCAAAGCCCAATCTCAAGCACCATTGTCACCTGTGGGGAAGCCCACTTTGTTTAAAGTGAAAGACAATACTTTCCGGAATTCCCCGATTATCAGGACAGTGAAGCTGCCCTTTCACCTTCCATGTCCAGAGGAATTCTGCTTGGGGTCACCTAAGGAAAGCCTGAGTGGGTCCGAGAGGGGTGATGATGAACAGGACCACTTGCAGGATGCATCATTTCCGCATAGCATTGGGTTAACCTCACGCTCCTATGGAGCGTCCGCTCGTAGTGCGACATCCCATACTGCTAAATCCCCTGAGGTATCTGGAGAGCCAAGGAGGAGCCATCAGAGGCATGTTCCAATCCCAGAAGAGGAAGAAGGTGCTTCAGAGCAGGTGGAGAGTTGTACCATGATTGTGGTAGGCATGGAGGAAAAGCCAGCCAGCACTGTGCCCACAGAGGATACCACGTGCTCAGAGGAACCCAGCGAAAGGTCGGAGTCCGCCTGCAGCGCCGCTGAATCTCGGCCGCAGAGCCGCCTGCCTGTTGTGCCCCCTAAGTCAGAAAAAGCCCTCCGTCGTGCTCAAAAGCTGAACACCAGGAGAAACCGAAAAGTGGACTCCCGTAGAAAGTCACACGGGCAGAGCCAAGCCAATCAAACTGCTCCAAAACCCAGCCAACCTGCCTCAAGTACATGGGTGTCACCCACTGGGCCACCGGTACCTCAGCAACCAGTGCCAGACTCCAAGCCAGCTTCCCCGTCCTGCAGTGTGCCTAAGCTCACCCCACCCCCTGCTGTCGATGCCATAGTGCCACCCTGCTCGATGACCCAGAGGAAGGTCCTGCAAGACCCAGATTCCGGGCAGTACTTTGTGGTTGACATGCCTATGCAAGTCAAGACAAAGACTTTCTTTGATCCAGAGACTGGAATGTATCTCCAACTGCCAGTAAAGCAATCTGAGCAGGCCTCATCGCCTGTGACCTCCAGCTCACCCCCCACTTCAGTGGAAGCCCACTACATGCTCTACCATGGATTTGTGCCTATGCCTGTCAATCTGTTACCATCACAGGGGCTTGCCTGCAATATGTCAGTAAGAGTCACAAACGGTCAGAAGAATCTGGAGGATAGCACCCTCTATAGGCAGATGTGGGACAAGCAGAACAGCAATAAGAGTACTGGGCCTGATGGGATACATGGCACCCATGATGGATCCTTATATAGTGAAGATAGGGACAGCATCAGTTCTAGGAACATGGATATCATGTCACTGGGTGAAGCAATAGAAAATTAGCTGAAATCAGCTATTTGTTTGAAATGCACTGTATTTTTAAAAGTGGTTTTTTGGGATTAGTAAAACACTGAGACAAGTGAGCACAATTTATATATATATAGCCATATAAGTGATCAAATATCAATATCGTTCTTTAATATTTATAGCCATATGAGAAAGAATATTTTAAAATGTAAAGAATGACAATGTAGCATTTTATTAAAGAATGTTGAGAATTGCAAACTTCTATTTTAGGGTCTGTAAAGTAGAAATTTTGAAGATGTAATTATTTAAATAAAGTGTAATGCAGGTCTTTAACTAACAGATAAAGCAGGGATATTTATTGAAACAAAGTTTTATGCATAAGAATATTTTGAAAAATAAAACAGTCATCCATTCTTCCATCCATCTTCTAACTGGAGCCTGTCATGTAAAAACCATTCCAATAAAATAATTCATAATACCCCTTCATATAGGAACTGCTTTATTAACTTATCCTCAACAGCACTGATGTTCTGTCTTTATTTTCCATCGGCGGCTGAATTACACTGTAGTCATTGGATTGGCGCCCACTAGCGGAAATGTCTGGTTTGTATCATTTTTACTGAATTTCGCAAGCTTCGGGAAATTAGCAGAAAGCGTAAGCATTGTCTCGGCGATTTGACAAGATCGGACAAAGCCCAAATAAGGTAAGCAACGCCTGAAAAATACACATTTTTAAATATTAATTTTATGAACCCATCGTAATTGGTACCAGTTGATAACATACGGCTTGACTTTAATTGGCTGACTTGCTATTTACGCATTCTTGTAGCCGAATGAATGCTTAAAATTATGTGAGCCCATTAATGAATATGTCAATATTCATTAATAATTATTCATGATATTTTGTATTGTATCCTTACCGTTTCTTGACTTGTAATATTGTAGGATTAACACCTACATCTGGCTGCACGTGTGAGTAGTTTAGGGGCGCGCAGGACCGCCCAGTTTGGAAGGTTTAAAAGGGAACTTCGGTGGCTTCGAAGTCGGTTGTATGAGAGGCGAGTGATCTAACTAAGCAATTTGTACAGCGATTTTTTAAAAAAATATATAAATATACATAGATTTTTTTTGCGAGATGTGAGGGTGCCGCTCGCAACTGTTTAGGGTTGTGGTCCAGAAGTCGCTATTAGGCAGAAGTTTCGTTGTTTGTAAAAGCGCAAATGCGTACTAATTATATATGCATTTGCGCTGCTTTGACAAGGAAAAGACCATGCACTTTAACCTGTATAGCGCAGATTAAGTGGAGTTAGCATATAAAGATTAGAATGAATCATATTTTGTTTTCATATCAGCGCAAGTGCGCATTTACACTGTTTCCACAATCGATTGTCGCACGTATCGTTTTTAAAGGGGAACACGTACTTGCGTGCCAGTTATGTTCATCCTTGATTATATATTAACTTTGTCTTTAATTCCTCCCAATTGTATGGGGAAAGATCTCATCACATTTTCCTTTCTGACGTGTACCTCTCTCTTTAAAGCGACCGAGGTGGTTCTCGCAGGATGAGCGACCAGCCTCAAACCAGGAGGCGTTAGGGTGTTTTGAGGGCATATTGTAGTATGTCAGTTTTACCTTTAGCATTAAACTAAACAGATAAGTGTGTGATTGTTGGGCGCTCTTCACGGTAACGTCGGAATTGATGTCGCTTGACAGAAGCAGCGCCAGGGAGGGGTTTCGAGTGTTTTAGCTATACCCATAAGAGAGACTTAATACCCCCAAGCAATATCTGTGACCTATTTAGATTTTTATTTTTAATTTGTGAATAAGTCAACCACAGCTTGCATGTGTGTTTGTGTAAGCGTGTCGGGGGCAAGTAGACGCTAAATTCCAGAGCACCATCAAAAGGAAAACCGGACACAGGAGGGCGAACTAACTTCTCTGGGGGCCCTAGGCTGACCAGGGTAGGGCGAGCCCCCCCCCAGCGTGCCATTCCCGCTATTTTTAGAAAGCGACTGAAAGACGACGACGCATCAATAATTTGCTAATGATGACTGATTGACCGGCCAAATTTTAGACGGATTATAACGCTTTAACATAAATTGTCATATGAATGGAGTGCATATTTTGATCTATGTGTTCTGTTATGAGATCAGAAACCCCCCCCCCTCCCCCAATGCGGCGCCCAAAGTTGTTCGGCCGCCCTCCCAATTCCGCCCATGCAGAATAGTACATTGGAGGCTGTTTTGAACTGACCCACAGTAGCCTATATCTCAAGCGGCAATTTTTATTCCACAAAAATAGGGCAATTTCCATATACAGTGTGTGACTATTCATATAGGGTGTGGTTCTACTCAAAGGTTGTTTAAAATAGCTCTTTAGATAGCGATTCACATTGCAAGACTCGCCCTCCTGGTTAGTGGCAGCCACAGCTGACCACCACCATATCGTTGTACTGCTTGAGAACCACATTCTCCTCGTCGTCGAAATACAGCAGGCTGATCGAATGGAGTTTGTCGGGCACGCAGCACGGCGCGTGCACGTCCGGGGACAGCTTCAGCGCGTTCACGATGGACTGCACAGTGGCGTGGTTCGTTGCTCTGAGACTCTCGCCTAGCGGAAACGGACACGACCCCTTGCAGTGGTATGCGTCGTAACCCCGAGGAGAAATGATCCAACCCGACCAGCCGATTTTCTCGAAGTCCACGTACAAAGGCTGCCTTTGACACGTCATCTGCCATTTGGTGTAGTATGGCGCTGCCCGCGTCTTCCGCCTCTTGTTCTCTGGATGCTTCTCGTTGCTGAATTCCTCCGCTGCCGGTGACTTTCCAGGCTCTAAAAAGACAAAAAAATATAATAAAAAATCAGACCCATGTCTAGGTTGCGGCTAGTCGAGTCTGCAGTTCTAAATGCAAATTCAAAAAGGTTTGGCATTCCATTCATGAACAAAAAAACTTGACCGATGTTTGACAATCATGACCACGGTCTCTGGCTGTTACAGACGGTTTACCGTGAGGGGGCGCCTGATTCACGTTTGACCCTCTTCTGCCGTCATCCGAGAAAATGACCAAATAAGATTTTTTGCCCTCGCTGCCACTGCGCACTTGGGATTCGATAAGTTTTCCGGACGGTAAAGTTATAACCACTAAAAATCCTTTATTTGTGTCATTGTTGTGAATCCACTTTGAAACCTGCAGTGGGTCAAAAAAACGAAGAAATTAAACTGGTTCGCATACAGAACATGTTTTGACGCAGAAGCACAATAAAATGTCGATGGTCGCGCCCTATGGAGGAATCACTATGACATCATTTGATGTTGAACAGCAATATTTATGTAATTAGTGGCTACCAGTCACATCAATCCATATTTTTTAACCACTCGTCCTGTTTATGGTCGCGGGGGGTACAGAGCCTATCGGGAAACTACTAAGGCGGGGATCAACCCAGAATGGCAGGGCGCGCGCGCACACACAAACACACCCAATTCACTCGCACGTGCGGGAAATTTGGTAACTCTACTTAACCTCGTGGAAACCCCATGACAAGACGGGGACAACATGGAGCCAGGGTGGGGACTTGAACCTTAGTCCCAGAGGCAACAGTGCTAACAACTGCGTCATCCCGACTGCTAACTGTATTGTGTAGTAGCCTAGTGACAATCATACTGAGCCAAAATTGGCAGTAATATAAAGAATGTGGTCTTACAGTTTTTGTAACATTGAACACTTCCCATCCTTGGTTGTATAGAGGCAAAAACCGTGAACTTATCAGGTCTCCTTGCCAAGATGACATCCTGTTTTCTGGGACTTCATAAACGTCGACCTAATTAATGAATCAATTAAGCAAATAACAAATGAAAAAAAAAACAAATAACAAAACAGAACTGTTCAAATATGTTGGTGGTTCAAATAGATGATGCCTACTTACTCTATAAAAATGTGCACTATATGACTTTCCAGTAAAAAAATTCCGCTTGCACCTGAACATGCGGAATTCCGCTTTAATCATTCTCTCGCTCTTGCTGAACGACGACAAGTTGAAGAAATGAAATTTCCGATCGAAGTAAACTGCGAATAAAAAAATGACCTTTAAAATGTGTAACCGGTTATCTATAAAGGACGTATAAAGTGCTGAAGCCTGGTTCGAATCTTATCAAACGCACCTCTGTCTTCGAAACTTCGAACCACGTTTCCCTCCAAAATCCTCGGGTTCCTTGTCACGCCATTGTGATCCGCCACTGCGTTGAACAAATCCACCATAAACTGGGGCGGCTTTTTGTGCGGCAGGTAGTTCTGCGGCTTGTCTCCAATATTAAATATTTCGTGCAACCTCTTCAACGCCTGCGAGACCACGGCCCGTTCTGGCTCCGGGGGGAGCGCCAGTAAGGACACCCTGGGGCAGAACGCCGACCTCATTAACAGTGACAGGACGGAGCAGAGCCGCAGTAACATCCTAGCGGCGGGTGGCCTCTGGTCTTCGGGAGTCTGTGGTGCGTCTAGCTCTTAATCCTGCGCTGACACCGACCGGGACAATGGGGACTTTTAAAGCTCCATAAATTTGCCACGTTTTGCATATAGGCCTATAGCGCTCTAATAAAACCAATGCAAAAAGGCAATCCCTCCTTTTGACAAGATAACATATTTTGTGTTGATCGCGGTACTTAAAAGCAAAGCGGGAGTTACCCTATTCAGAAATCCAGCTTTTGTTATCCAAGGGAACATGCGCAGCCGTTTGCAGACATGTTTCCATTATTTGTAATATTATCAATTGTTCGTGGAAAGACCCGTTATTTAGACATTTATTAACGTATCGTTTAAAGGACTGCTTTGTGGTAAAACGATTATTCAACGACTGTAAAATAATTATTTATTCGGTGTTCCTCTTAAGTCATATATGCAAAATCAAATACAGTTTATGAAAATTACACCGAAGAAGCACAGAGAAGTTGCTTCAGAATTGAATGTTACAAGGTAGATCAGTTGTCTGTCCTTCCCCATGACGACATCAGCTGGACATTTATAAGGACACTGAGTACTGATTTCTGCAGAATTCCATGTCTGTTATCAGTATGCCACCAGTCCCCTTACCGAAAAAGCAATGTAAACAAAAAAACTAGATCTCTGACGCAAATGAAAACAAAGATATACTCATTATTACCCGTCTAAACATGCATTTTCTCGTCTCCATGATACCACAGCTGCCTCTGGCAAACCTTGAGAAGATTAATGGCTAAATGATATCAAGGTAGTGATCTATTCAGTCTCTTTTAAACAAGCGACGGGTTATCGTCAATCATGCTCGTCAGGGGTGTGAACAAAATGTTGATGGACAGGATTAGTGAGGTCGCTGCCCCGTTCAAAAGGGGTATTTTCCACTTGAGGGCGACATCAATTGGCACATTTACCACGACGAACAAGAGCAAACTATTCTCAGTGATGACCTGCATCGGGTTTCAGAACCGTGGACAGAGCTCGGCGTGACCGCGAAACTGGCTGCGAGATAAAGGGGTTATGCAAAATCCTGATCACTGTTGACAAAACCGATGGCCCGCCACATGATACATTTACTGCATGGAATGTGATTTATCTTAATATACACTAATCTGATTAACAGCGATGTTTTACCAGGACATTGCGCTGGGCGACGTTCACCTGTTTAAGATACACCCGACCACAATTACTACACGTTATCAATAGTCCACGTTCCTTAAATATAAGAACATATTTTTATCCATCCATCCATCCACCTTCTGCTTATTTTGGTTAATCCCACAATTACACGCGCATGATAGATATTTTCATGGAGAATCCTAGAGTTACACTGGAAAAAGATTCCTCTAGGGCTCCATGTGTGAAATAATATTTGAAAATATGTAATACAGGCCAATATACCATCCTATTGTGTAAATTTTACCATACACAAGTGCATTCAAATTTGTCATATTAATATCTAACAACAATATTCTTTGTCCACTGCTCTAAAAATTGTTTCACCTAGGCCTAAAAGTAGATTACGGATATTTTCATTTTCTGTAATCCACCTAAAGGTCTCTCGGACACAGAGGAGCAGACGACGGTAAAGCGGATGCTGGGTAAACGTCAGCTGCGGTCGGAGGGGGGCAAATGGCTCCCAGTACTGGGGCAAAAGAAGTGTTTGGGTGCAACATGTGCCGATTGCTGATAAAGCGGAGGACAAACAGCGCGAGTACATATGTGTGCTTTTCTTGAGGATCAATCACATCCCCGCAGAGGTGTTCTCTGCCTCGCCTGCATGGCCAGTGCGCTTTGAGTGACGAATGCCAGAAACAAATGGTCATTTTTAGGTTTTATTGTGAGCCGTGAAGTGGGGTTTAGATTTTCCATGGGGCCAAAATGTAGACCTACACAGTGGAGATATAAAGAGTGTACACCCCTGTTAATATGCCATGTTTTTGTCATGTAAATAAAACGAGACCACGATAAATCATCTCAAATCTTTCCCAAGTTTAGTGTGACACAATTCAACTGAAAAGCAAACAAATCTGTTAGGGGGGAAATAAAAATTCTGCAATAAGTTGCATAAGTGTGTACACCCTTAAATGAAAAGTATTATCGATTTTAAGCATTTTGCGTCTTGAGTGAAGTGATTCTTACAGAAAACTGGGGTGTTCTGAAATGTATCTATCTCATTTCCATTAAAAGATATTAAAGCCTGAAAACTGAATATCGAATATGAGGCTAATTTAACCGCGGTCAGCTTTTAAAGATCAGGGTGCGATTCCCCATAACGAGACAATTAACGAGGAAGTGTCGAGTAAACTTTCATGCAGCGCCAACAAATGATACTGAGATCATACCAAAATGTTGAACTTTATATTTTTTCTGTAGGCTTACACAATACATATGCCTAGGTATCTTTTCAATAGGCCTTTTATAATTTTCCCACAATGAAATACAATGTGACTTAGCCGGGAGGAAATGTCTTCTGTCGTCTTGTACGCTGATCATTGTCCGATTTGTTCTGGAAGAACTACACAAAAGAGAAGCAACGACAATGTACGGTTATGTGTTCAGCAAAAATTCCCGCTTCGTTTCCATCCCCTTTTCACTGTTGTAAAAATCACTTACACTTTTTCCATTCGTGTTTTTGCGTTATGTATAAATAAAATACGATTTATAAACCACACCATTATATAAATACCTATTAAAGCCTTTTCTGTCAGAAAATACCCATGTAGTTAACATTAAAAAAAAAAATTCTACGTAACTTTTTGTGCCAGAATAAGTATAGATTTAGGCTGCTACCAGTCCTAGCTCATTATTTGGACTTTGCAGACATTTGAACTCACTAAAGCAATATACAGCATACATAGAGGAGCACTTTTTTCTTTCTTAATTTAGCATAAAAGTACCACAGCGATTTATTTGATTGAATACGAACTTTCTGACACAGCATATATTTAAAACGTGACGTGTATTCTGAGTTCTTAGGCAGAGTCCCTGGCAGTTTTAATAAATCCACACTAGGTGGCGCACACGGCCTTCTTAAGCATTCGTCCGTTTTTGTTTTTTTTTTACTTTAATATTAGGACTGAAGAAGCATGAAATTGTTTAAAAGAAACGCTCAGAGAATAGCTCAGCTTTATAGTACAGTAATTAAACGTTTTTATACAGGTAGGCCTATATGTGAAACGCTTATGTGGCATTGGGGATCATGAGACGTACGATAATATTTAAGCACGTTTATTCAAAAGGGGACAGATGCAATAAACTTTCGTTTAGTTCGTGTAACGCGACACTGACTAGGAGATGGATGGATGGGTGGATGCATATTTGTGAATCGTGTAATACAATTGACGTATTTCTCCTGCAGCAGGGTGGAAGTGTTTCATGCCATCAAAATAGAAATCACGCCGTTCCTCTCTCATTAACTCACTGCAACTTACAATCATTCGTTACTGAAATAGATTTATGCATCACTGGCTTATTAACAAACAACATCATCCAGGACCAGTTTTTTCCGCCTTTCCTGTCATTCAGTTTATCCACATTGCAGGGCCGTCACAGATGTGTCGCATGCACGTCTCGCCGGGGTAACCCCCACCCCCCTTTGTCCTTTCCTCGCATTCAAACTGCCGTGAATCACAGACAGTCCTAGGCGCAGAAAACACACCTGCCAAAGCCACACAGCGAGCCAACAAAGGCTGGGGGAAGGAAGCGTGGAGCCCGATCGCTGGCCAGGCTGCGACAGTCCCATGAGAAGCGGAGCGCCGGGAGGTGACAGCGCCGGGCAGGAATGCGCCACGGCCCCGTCACAGCCTCCATCGGAGACGGACTCAGAAACGTGGCATTTGTCCCTGTCTCTCCGCCCTCTCTTTGTTTGTCGTGTGCCAGACATAATCAACTCCGGCTTCTTCCTGCAATACACTACAATGTGATAAAGACAACTATTTTCAGAGGTGATGTCACTGCAATAAGTTATGAACTACCAAGTCACAAACACTTACAATGCTGTGGACCTTGAAGGCAGGCGCGCAGGAAAGCAGGAAGTTTACTTCATGTGTCCCTTCAAAGGTATTTTATTTAGCAGCATGCTCGGCTGCTTTACATCATGACATATTTACAGCGCGCGCTCTGCCTCAATGCGCCTATAGCGGATCTTACTGATTTGTCCAGTGATTTAACCCGACGCTTTCTTAAATAATTCACAATAACATTAATCAAGGGTATATAACGACTTATCTTCATGTTACGTGTCACGTAGTGTTTGAGGTTTTAATAATACACCAGATTCCTTGTCCAGGGGGGGGGGCATGATGGGCAGATCCGGACTCCGATTTCACGGGTCTTGCGTCCGCGTTGGTCAAGTTGTATTTCGTGCTCCAAGGCTGACCCCGCAGCGCAACCCCAGCGGGTATAAATAAACTCCAGCCCGCAGCAATTTCCTTTGACACGTTAATAACGATAAGCAAGAGGTCGTTAGGTTGAAGGAGCGATGACGATGCTGGAGGTAAGGCCTGCAGAGGGAACCGTCCCGCCAAAACATGGTATTTTCACTTCGAGTCCTATTCAGACTTCACTGTAGTTTGGCATCTGACAAAGTTTAATTCTTTAATTGTTATTTTCGTTATTGTTATATTTAGCTCAACATTAAAAGCATTTTAGGCTATAGCTGTGATTTATGGACACTGATTAACAAAGCTCTAGTGAAATATGGATAAGTAGGTTTAGACGGCTACTCATTTGTGTTTGTTTTCTATCTTATCAGTCATACTCTCCTGTGCTGCATTCTTTTGCAGTTTTATTGTGCTGGTCTGTCACATATGTACTTTTCATAAAGGGAAATAAGTCTCTTTCATCTCTTCATATCCAGAGAAGTCACGTCTAGACTGAAGAAGCAGTTATATGACTCATTTTAAACTTGGAAAGTGGTGTATACCATTGACTGCATGACTTTGTCATACCGGTATGTGACGGTACCCCCACACCTGTGAAAACCAGACATTTCTGTAGCTCTGGAAGCAATTTCTGCCTCAAGCAGCCACCATGAGACATGGATGTGTACCCAGGTGCGAGCTCCCTACCTCTTGCCTTAGTCTTCCTCCGGACCCAATCCGTATCCCCGGTCTGACTCGGGACTCTGGTTTTCCGATTCGCTCGGACAAGCCCACTGACAGCCCAGCCGCGGAAAGTCCAGTGTCTGGGACGGAAAGGCGGGCGAATTGGCTTTGCAGGACAGGACATGTGAGACAAAACAAACCCTGTTGTTCTTCTCAATGGACCATCATCTGAGGAGCCTCAGGGGGCCGGGCCGGGCCTGTGTGTACCAGCTGCTCCATTGGAATCCCATTAGGAACCCTTCTTCTTGGAAAAGCTTCCCTTATTTCTACACCCTTACATCTCCCGCCATTTTGTAACCGTGACGACCACTTCCAGAATAGACTCTGCTTGCTGTTCTCCAGCCGCAGTCCAGTTTCCGTGAGGAGCTCCGATTCAGAAGGGGTAGCTGTCCGACTCACGGGCTGGTCTTCAAGCAGCAGGACTTCCACTGGGAAGCTGGAGCTGCAGGAGAAGGCACGGCTTGTCCCACCT
>JABFEB020000041.1:4177882-4196633 GCA_019775895.2 Stomatorhinus ivindoensis
TGGCCACGAGTTCTAGTATTTAAACTAATATTGAAATTTAGCTCAACAGCATCCCGACCTGTTAGAATCTTGTATACATTACAGCAAATGACTATTTTAACAAAAGATTCCAATAGGGGGCATTATGTCTTCTGGTTATACTATGCTTGCTTTATGAAACAGGCCCAAGTAGATGGACGTCATCTGTACAGATGCTATTCTCTGTGACACACACACTCGGTCTTCAGGCAGCCTGTTGACACCAGGCCCGACTCCACGGGGGGGAGGGAGAATGGACTATCAAACTTAATCACAATCCTGCCCCCCCCAGTCATACGCTTGGGCCACCTGCACTGCCGCAGGAAAAATGGAACAGTTAAACTTAAAAAATCTTGTCTACAGATTGATCCGCTGACATCCCCCACTTGGCAAGACTTACCACCAGCCCTCAACCCCACCCCCCCTCGCTCAGCAAACTTTAGCACTGGCAACTGCCAGCTTGGCAAGCTTTGCCCCCCGGCCTCCCAACAATGGGGAGTTGGAGTCGGTGCTGACTGACACGTGACCACGTCCTGCTCCCCGAAGCCAGATCTATGCACGTTCGACCGATAGATCTGTTAATTTTTCCTACCTGATCTGCAAGGTTTTTAATAAACCAATTGGCCTTTCTTAATGGTAATACTATGGCCTTCCTTTTACCACTGCTCCCCCTGGTGGCAAAATCACTTGATTAAGTTACTACAGTGCCGCTATGGCGTAAAGGAAAGGCTGCCGAATACCAGGCATCATGCACTATCAGCCTCCATTGAGATCAAAACCCAAGTGTTTCTGGCATGTTGGCTGCAGGCTGTTTGGGTTCGAATCCATGCCCTTTCAAGGGCAGACTGCCCGCTGCATTCCTCGCTTGCCGTATTCCTCCCCTGCCGCATTGCCTTGCATTTATAATTAGAAGCATGCGCCGTTGGGACTCTCAGGAAGCATGCATTCCTTGCGAGCTGGTGAAAAACAAAGGGAGGAAGACCGGTGCAGCTGGCAGGCGTGGGCCGCATTCGCAGGTCGCATGTTATAGTATAGACTCGCACGCTGGTTTGGCATGCAGCTCCTGCAAAGAGGATTTAACGGTCCCAGTCACGTGATGGACAGCCGTGCCCCCATGCACCTCACTGCAGTTCACGGCAGCGCCCCAGGGGAGGGTCCGGTTCCGCAGAATGTGGCGCGGTGGAATCCAGCTGCCGTGTTCTAATTGCGCCAGATGGCCCTCGACTTTAATTGCCTCATCTTATGAAACTGGCATTCAAAGGAATGAGATCTGAGCTTCTGATGTGTGGCCCCAGTGTGGCCACTGTTTCCTGGGGCCCAATCACCCTCACGAGGGACCCGCCCCCCCACTTCGGCCTCGTGTGCTGCCCCCGGGATTGGGTGACGTTTATCTCCCGGGGAGACGCAGCCTATTGACCAATTAGACAAGGGCTTGGGGAGACAGAGATTGGCAGTGAAATGCAACCCAAATAAAGAGGTCGGGGTGAAATGCTCAGGGGCATGGTAACCGTAGGAACGGGGGGTGGGGGGTGGATGCACAGGAACCAAATCGACCAGTAAGAGCAGAAAACTCTTAAAGGAAATGTTTAATGGTTCAAGGAGAAGCCCAAGCATTAAATATAAGCTGCCTAAGCGTCAGGTGACGCGCCATAAAAGTCCTTTGCAGTTTAGGTTTGTGGGCTGAGCACAGCTCTCAGAAACCCAGGAGCCCGATCATAGTGTATAGACCACATTCTTCACGTCGAGGTTCATCCTCGGTCCAAAAGCACCGCCTGAACTCAAATTGCTGTCCAACTTTGCTGGGTCGGAGAACTGAGGACATTGGTTAATGAAAATTATTCATTGCTGAATTCTCAAATCTAATTGGTCAGAAGGGTGTTGAGTAATTCTCTACAACCACACACATAGTGCCAGCCAGGCGAATCTCTCATTGTAAGTAACTTTGCTTAAAATTCCAGATGCAGAACACAAATCAATGGAAAGTATAAAAATAAAGAAATTGCTATGAAGAACAAACACCAAGTGTAGCTGCGTGTCGGGCCGTTCTTTGTCTCCGCAGCCGTGCATTTAAAAGCGCATAATGCTTGACTTGCCGTGCATTAGCTGTTACTTGTTGACCTCAGCCAGTGAACTGAAACAGGAACATCGCACTGATGGGCTTGCAGTTGTTCAGATGCATGACCCAGTGGTTTGACTAATTAGAGGGGGCTCAGCCAGCTAACCCCGTTTGTCCTCAGTCCGGCCCTGATGTACAGGATCCTTCGCTTCCTGCGTATTCAAAGGACACCCAGACGCTACCCAGCTCTGTTTGATCAAAAGTTCACTGAAAAGGAAAATGGCCAGGAAGGAAGTGTGGCAAGAGTGGGGCGCTCTGGCACGGCACAGCAACAGCACCAAGCTGGATCCACTACATACGGGACACCGTCTCCGTCGGCTCTTTCCAGATGTAGTCCTTAGTGTACTAAAATACACTTCCCAGCATGCACTGCAGCCTTCAGTTTGTTGTTGAAAGTTTTACACCGTCTTGTAAGCTTTCCCTTTGGAGGGAAGGGTGTGGAACTACAGGCAGGCTACACATTTCCTATTTTTGCACAAGTTGCAAACAAATGATTGAGACCCTCTTTGTCCCACAGAACAGGGACCAAGGTTACCAAGGTCTTTGTCCCCGTGCAGCTAATGTGATGGGAACGGGAACACGTAGGAAGGCTGTAAACGGCGCTTCCCAGCCATCCTGATGGTCAGCAGGACATGGAGTGCCCAGGCGTCGGAGGCAAGCGCGGGGGCTCTGTGGGGGTCCACGGACAGGAGATCACAGATAGCCACAGCGGAGGCGGACAATAATGGAGCGACTGAACATTCCTGTCCCCGAGTGCCACTCCCCTCAGCGGGGGACCTGCATGAATAGGTCCAGCCGGCATGTGAACGGGGCGGGGTGGGGCGGGAGGCGTTGCAGTGAGGGAGAGTCGTGGCATACGGACCTTCCAAACTGGGGCGGGTGGTAGATACTGAGCTGTTTGCTTTGGCTCCGCTCAGCAGAATACGGGTCCCTGTGGGGATTTCCTGAGAACAGCCCCCCCTCCACAAAACACCCCTGTGAATGCCAAGGTACAGTAACAGCCCCCCCCCACACACACACACATACCCAGGAGCACATACCTGGAGTACAATGTGGTGGAAATCATTCCTCATCGTTACACGGCCCTGCGCGGCTCGTCGCTGAGCCGTACTCGCAGAGGGGCTTTCAGCAGCATTTAATGTTTTATTCTTGGGAAACACTAAACAAAATGTTTTTCTTTCGGAAGCTTTTACACAGACAATTGCACTTTTTGGAGTGATCTTGGAAACTTCTAAAGGCTGAATAGCAGGCACGTGCGGGGGTGTAGCGAACGATCTGTAGTGCCCCCCCCCCCTTTGAGGTACTGAGCCCCTTTTTCTATCACCGACAATCACACAAAACTTGCCGTGGGGAAATCCCCCCTCCCATGTACCGAGTCTCTCCCAGCTGGCAAATTTCAACGGAATCTTCATAAAATTTATGGTCGCGCGTCCATCCCTTTTACATATTTATGTTCATACATTTATACATGCTTACTGAAAAGCAAACCGCACACGCTAGCCTCTGTTAACCCAATAGCATATGCACTCCGAAGCGCTGCTGTCTAGCGCCCTTATAAAAGAAAGGTGGCGTTTGAAGCTGTTTTTCCTGCATCTGCTTCTCGTTTAGACGTTTGCAGGCAGACCTCCCCGAATGGCCGCTTCTGCCGCGCGGCTTTGCCACGAACGTGAAGGGGCGCGTGCAGTGAGCGCGCGCCCGTGAGGGCATTTCTGCACATACTTCTGCACGCCTTCATTCCCGGAATATCACGTGGCATTTTCGTCACAGTGAGAGTTCTCGTGGATGCTGTTAAGAGAATAAGGTTTCATGGAAACTTCTGTCGTCTGCGGACTTTCAAGTCCATAATATTAAATTAAATTCTCCCTGTTGGTTTATTTAACGGTTTTCATGTCTGCATGTACTCTCTCTATAAATGTAGCACTGGTTTCTGGGTCTGTTGCTGAAGTGTTACTGTGTGTTTTTCTACCAGTTTTTTCTTTTGGCTCAAATGCTTGGTCAGGCCAGATGTTTACACGATTAAATCACCTTAACCACTCACCCCCCACAAGTGTTCTTTACTAGTACTCCTGAAATACAGTCCTGCACTTTAGAGGAGTCCCAAACTGGCAAATAATTTCTTTAATGAACTTCAATCCTTCTTATCCTGTGCAGGGTTATATAGACTAAATAAACTTGTTTTAAAACAAACGTGACTCCTAAGTACTTGTGCGTTGTGTATATCTTGAAAGGAGAAATGTGTTATTATAGTGGTACACCCAGTTAGAATAGATCAAATGCAACACACAGTACTGTTTGTATACAGTTTTGGTGTTAAAGGCCGTTGTGACAACACACCCCCGTCTCTCCTGTATTGGGTTACATTGGGCCTGGATTCCATCCCATAATGCAGAGGCCACAAGACAGGGGGCATTCTGCTGGGTTCCCAGGGAGCTGCAGGGAGCACACTCAGGATCCTACCACGGGACACCAGTGCACCTATAGCTGCGTGTTTTTGGGCTAAGAGGGAAAAGCTACGTAACCAAAAATTATCCATGCAGACACAGTGAGAATATGTAAACTCCATATACACAGAACCACATGTGGGACCCAAACCCTACACCCCCCTACCCTCGAGGTGTGATGCCGTAGTACTCACCATGGAGACATGCTTTGCTCTTATACACTTCATAAATAAAAGTGTGCATATGGGAACTTGGAGCAGTTGCATCATCACTGATATATTTGCAATTTCCTTTCTCCGTAAAGAAGCCAAGCTGCTTCCGCCCCATAAGCAGCAGTTAAAGATGAAGACCGATAACGCATTACTGAGCGGGGAACAGAGGCACCGTCTCTGGGCAATGTAGTGTTTTATAATGCATTAGAATAAATCGGGAGCGCATTAGACGATTACGGTGATTAATAAGAGTTATGATTTCAGAGATAAAAGGGGCCGTTTCCCGAAGAACAGTGAGAGGTCAGGCTGCAGAGTGCTACGCACTCCCAGAAAAATAAATCAGAATACACATAACTTTAAGACCGCCGTGAATTAGCACGTCTCCAAAACTCCTCCTGTCCCCGTGGGCTATGTTACTGTCCAACAAGCATCTTGTGACCCAAAGTGCAGCGCGTGGGTTTTTTGGGTAGCTGGTGTTCCGCCCCCCCCCGGTCGCCGCTCCCACATCACCACCCAGGGGTCACGGCAAAAGTTCACCTCGCCTCCACAGGTCCTCACTCCTGTCGTTAGCATGAAGAGGTCGTTGGGGCCGAGCCTCATTTTGCCAGGATCTGCAGCTTTGAGGACCTACTGTTTATGTACAGAGAGGGACAGGTCCTTCAGAGTCACCGGTGACACACTGCCACAGTGTTAAACACGCAGTGCCGGAGGCTGTGGTCACACAGGCAAACATCTGCCAAACAGTTCGGAGGAGTTTACTTCAGCAAACGACCTTTGTCAGCCTAATTATTGCAGCTAACATACTAACACTGATTTTAAAGCATTCTACGGACTCCACAGCATTCCACGGACACCTCTATAAATGTGGGCCCAAAAACGCGTTGTTTATCCCAACGTGTTGCAATTTAAAGATGGATTTGGGCTCAGGATAGAGTCAAACTATCTCCTTATAGATGGATGTTTCCCTCAAAGTTGAAGGCATCTGTCATCTATGCTACTCGTAAAATCCAAGTCAGGACCGCAAGCCGTGTAGTAGGGAGATCAGGGAACGGGGTCACAAGCCACGAGCCAAAACGGGTCACGCGCTGTGAAATTTTTATGCCTGGAGACTTCGTGTGTAAAATTAGATGCTACAGTTTTTACAGATGGGAGGTGCATTTTATGGTGCAATATAGACATCTATACATCTCCACAGCCAGGTCCACAAGATATTTATTGATTCTCAGCGTGCATTTATTTGATTTTAACTGGCAGTTGTGACTTTTAACTTGCACAATAGTTAATTGTAAAACTGCATGACATTAAATAAGGAAATTATTATGGCCCTATATATCCCGTGCAGACCTTACTTTCGGAGTTTACTATGGATGGTTTTCACAGGGGCCAAAGTGCTGAGAGTCTGGACTGCTGTGTTTACCGGGGCTGTGAGTTCCTTTGTGTCTTATTAAGAAAAGGCTTTGCAGTGCCGGGTGCACAGTCTGTCTCCTGCTCCAGTGGAGGTTCCTGTGTTTGTACTGGTTCCTGTCTCCCCGCTGTCACCGAGCCGCCCGTCGCCACTGTTTTTCCTACGAGCCTCTGCTGCGCCAACCTTGTGTCAGTGGGACAGCTGACACACACCCACCGCTGTTTACCACTCTCGTCCTCCCCACCCGCGACCCGCCACCAGTCTGGTCCCCGGGGTAGAGCTTTCCCAGATAAACATTAATCACAGCGATCGAGAGCGCCAAGTGCTCCTTTCCCATGCCGAAACTCCCTTTCTGAGAAAGAAAAGCCCGCCAGTCTGGCTTTAACAATACGGAGCCGGGACATCTGCTAAAAAGCCCAAATCGAGAATTACTCCCAATATTTTAATTGTTAATGCAAAAAAAAAAAAAACTTGTGTTTTCTCGGAGGAAATGTTTAGCATGAACATAATTGGCGGAAGGGAAGGTGAAGCAGCCCTGTTTACCTGCCCTTCGCAGAAACATCACACCCACGCTTTTGCAGAGGTGGCGGCCGTGTTTCCCGGCTGCGGGGATTGTAGGGTAGATCTCCTACTAAACGCACTGCGACTTCATCGCTCAGCCATAAGACGTGCTGTTTAAAATGAAGGATGACTTAGAACTGTCATTATGGTAAACGTAACCTGCACGATGGTCCAGCGTCCCGTACTCTCATGTCCCCTTGTCAGCTGGTTAAGGGATAACTGGAGATGATTCGTACCAGACATTAAGGGAGATGTCTGACTAAGGGAGGTGTTTAACCTCTGAGTTACATGCATTTTATGGCTACTGAAGAAGTCAGGAGCCTTTTTATTTAGAACAAATCATGGTGCTAAGTTAACTGCCCCGTTCACTTATCTGGAACAGCAAACTAGTATCATTTTCATAGGTTTATTTAGTGAATAAATCAGGTGTCCAGAAATAAGGTGTACAATTTGGCGTGTGTATGTGTGAAAACAGTGATACAGGTTTTTAGGTACATAGCAAACAAAGATTTCCTTAAAGAAAACAGGAAAGTGACCCATTCAAAAAATGCATGCAGATAAGCCAAACATCTGATTCTGTCTTTTACATCGATTAAAAGAACAGCAACGCCATTCCTGGGGGGCTAGTAGTATCTCTAGGTAAGAACTTGGTGATTTAAACTTGTACTTAATAAAAGGTCAGTATTATTCTTGAGCGTTGTGGCTCATTAACTGTTAAATACAGTTTATCGCAGCTGGAATAGCGGGTAGAAATGTGAGAAAGTATTACACTGGCTGAAGAGTTTTAGGGTTGTATATTATTTACATTCTCACTTGTCAAAACATAGAAATATAACGTTAGTTATAGAGCACACAGAGTCATGTTACACGTAGGCCAACCTCAGCTGCAAGAAAATCCATATAGATGGTTTGGTAGATTTGAGGTTCAGACCATGTGGGACAAAGCTGCTTAAATGTATATGTTTTAAACAGGAGTTTAATATTTTAGACTGTAATTGTGTACAGAATAAAGCGTGTCATTATTGTCAGGGGTGAGCATAACTCTTTCGGCGTAATCCAGCCTGCTCTGAACCCTTTGATAATAATTACTCTGAAATAGTAATTGTCTTAAAAGCAGTAAGACCATTTACTTGTGTCGACCCGTGTCAAATATGAGATATTTGTATTTTGCTTTATTATTATTGGTTGGGTGGGGGTAGATGGCGAGGCTGTCATCAGAGAGTATTATAAGCTAATAAATGACGTGGGGGTGGAGTCTTGGGGCATTAAACCCCGAAGATATCAAGCTGACGCCTACATACATTAACAAAAGTTCCTGTAAGAAGCTAGCAGTGTGATGCAGGTTAGCTGGGTGACGTAGGTCACGCTGCGCATTAATGGCCATAAGTCAGGAAGGGGGTGAACCCCCCCCCCCAGGCTGATGCCGTGTGCGGGAAAGGTGTGTTTGCTAAGATAAAAGGGTATTTGTCAGACTCTGTAACTCTGTTACCGGGTAAGGTTTAAGGACGGCAGACAATGCTTTTAGCTCCGTGAGTCTTCCCTACAAAAATACATTTTCAAAATTTTTACTGGAGTAAAAAATTGGAGAAATAATCAGGGTGATCCTTCGCGACGACCTATGAGTAAACTACATGACAGTCTTTTTTTTGTTTGTTTGTTTTTGGTTGGCTTTCTCATGATCACAACCACTCCCCGTTAAGAACGTCCGACTTATCGGAATAGTCGAATTTGCAAACGGGCTACCATGATGCCCGTTGTTAAAAATCAGAGTTAAATATGAGGGTTCGTAATAACGAACGCATGCACTATACTCACACTAATCGTGAAAACATTGCATGGCTTTAGTAGTTCGTTAGCTCAAGCTACAGTAAGGAACCATATGTAGCTACTTTCATTATTACTGTATTATATAAATTATCTACTGTATTATTTTTCTGACTTATCTACAAATTCGACTTAAACACTGACTGGATCCTGTTCGTAACCTGGGAACCTGCCAGTATTTATTAAGCTGAGCCGCCTGAGGTTTGCTGGCGACTTTCCTTAAACTGTTCTGCCATGGGCCTCAAGGTATATATGTTTATAACTTTTTTGCGCTTATATAACACGGGAATAAATTCAAAACCGTTCATGTGTTTTCAATCACACATAGTATTGCTAACATTGGAGACAGTGCTATACTAATGTAACTCCGCTGTTCTGAGAGAGAGCTGCTTAAATCAGCACAGAGATGTCGGATCATGCTGTTCTGGAAAGCAGCGAGTGTTTTTTTTTTTTGTTAAATTGGTTAAATTTGGGGCGTCATACGGAAATTATTGAAACTCTTGCTGGAGTGGCATGCTGCGTAAATGACCCAGCATTAAAAACTCTTCACGCTCCCGTTGCTGTCGGCCAAGATGGATGGCACCCCATCTCCGTCCCGTGTTTCGTTTGTGCCGTTCCATTTTAGCAGGTGGTAAAAGTTCATTTAGTTGAAGGATTGCAGAGGTCCTGAAAGCGAGGGCTTCTCGTTTGCTGCACGGCCGTTCCTGCACGAGAAAGGGAGGCGGAGGTGGTAGATATCCATCAATCACTTTCGCTAAGAGAGACCAGCAGAGAGAGACCCGGGCTTTGGGGAGTCTGGCGGACGTGTGTGATACATCTCCCTTGTGGAACACATCAGCCCTCATCAGATAACGCTATGCCCAGCCTGTGATCTGCACTATCCCCAGAGCTAGATCCCAGTCAAATAACTCACGCTGCATGAGTTGTACACACCACCCAGCCCCCAGGAGATGGCCTCGTCAGGACCCCGAGGAGGATATGCCACTTTCAGTGGCCGTTGATCACGATCGAGCTCCGTTTCGGTAGTCGGGAAGAGAAATGCACTCTCTCCATACTCTGAGTTCTGTGGGGGGTGGTGTCCCGTCACACGCGTAAATTTGTCTCCCCCAGATGCATGTCTACACGCATGAAGATATACAGCCGCTGGATGAAGTTCTTTGGGTCTGCAGATTCAGTCCATGGAGAGCTAACCTTTTATTTTAATGGATAATTGCTCTTTTGTTACATTTTATTTCCGTATTTTTATATGTAAGACACATATTTCAAGGGTGGCGGGTGGTCTGTAAGGATTTAGGGCATGACTTTGCTGGTTCAACTTCGCAGACCTGCCGTCGTACTATTACTTAAAAAGCTAGTTGAGTTGCTTTCCAAAAAGACTAATAATTTCATGAGCAAGCCTGTATCCCCGTTCACATCAAGGCGCTGATTGAGTCGATAAACCCCAATTATTGTACGTCCATTATATTTTCTGATGAAATAGCATGCATTCCTTTAGCCGGTCCCCTGACCAAAGCCGCCCTCGTTGGGCTTCCATTTCTATCTGATTAACATTCGGATTTGTGTGATTCCTACTGGCTCTATTTACCCAGCTGGTTTGGTTAAAGTGCTCCTTCAAAGCCGCCTTTGAGTATATAAGCTGCAATTTGTTACGCTCTTTAGAGGGGCTGAGCTGTCTCTCATCCCTCCAGTTAAGTCGAGTTTTATTATCTCTCGCACCTCTAAAGCGCCCATGACCACTTCAGTAAATGTTGCTTCCCGAGGTCTCGGCTCACGCTAACACTCTGGTCGAGTGTCTGGAAGGGCTTGTGCAGGTAACCTTACCCAGGGCAGGGGGCCAAGGCAGGCCGGGTCAGATCGCTCGTTCACCAGCGTGCCCCGGAGATATTTGGGATCTCGTCAGTAAATGCCTGAGCTCCTTTAAAATCCAGAACGCCGTAAACAGACACCGGGGGGAGCCGTGGATTCTGTCCAGGCAGCCCGACACGCTCGAATGCGGGGAGTCTGGCTGTCTCCTCGGCGTATTTCCCACAATGCACGGTGACTCATTTTGTTACCGTGGTGATCACTGGTAAAGGGAGTTCCCCGTTCACTTCAGGATGGATTTAGGATTGCCATAGGCTCCAGCCATCTGCTAAACGCATTCACTATGCTGGCAGCAGCTCAGTCGGTTCCTTTAGCGGGGAAGATGAATAGCAAACGGGAGAATTGTTTTACGTACATTTTTTAAATGAATCTCCTCCCCACCCCACCCCCCCCCCCTGTAGCACGCCAAGCACTGGAGATGCATGATACAATTAACACTCTTCATGACCCGCAGAGTGTCTAGTCCTGCACTCCCTTCGAGGGAATCTCAGCGGCTGAATGTGTTTCCTTTTTGTCTCGTTCCAGGTCATGGAAGGCATGTTACTTTAAAGATGTGAGGTTACGCTAATTTGGAGCACAAGCACCTCTGTAAGGCGCTGCTAACAATTCTAGGGGACAGCAGATACAAATAGCACAAAGGGTATTCAGTCGTTACATGTTTCAATTACTGGGACATAGATTACATTACATCGCAGCTGTTTAACGGCTGAGGATTAGCACCCCAGTTTATCCAAAGAGGTGTGCACAGTTTAAATATAGAGTTCAGTGCCTGTGGTAGACTGGGTTACAGTGCCATATCAGTCACTGATTTGTTTAATGCACTTCCAGTTGTCACATTCTTGGTTGTCATTGGTTTAAGTCAAAGGATTGACTGACAGCACATTATAGCCCCGCCCACCACGGGTTTCCGAGCCGCATTCTTCCGTTCGCTGGTTTTTATAGCTTTACTCCGTTTTATAACTGGACACTGCAGCCTTGTCCAGTGAAGAAGCTCGGTCCAATTTCAGTCAGTCCTCCGGACCAGTTCCCAGGGTGCCATGCGGCTGTCCGCCCAGCGATAGCTGGCTTTCAGGACTCGCATCTCCCCCAATTTTTTTCCCCGTATCTCCAGTAACAGACTCTCAAAGCCAGCGCCTCACAAGCAGCTCGTAATCAGAGCCAGATGCTCGATGAGATCGTTCCTTCCTTTCTTTTCTGTTAGTTTCTTCTGGAAATGCTGCCATCTGATAGAGTTAAACTTGGAAGCACTTGTCTTTCCTGACCTGCAGTCTGTGAGCCTCCATGATGGATCACAGATAGCATGATGGATCACAGATAGCCCGTAAGACCCTGACTGCACTGACTGATATGACTTCTCTTATACAAAAAGACAAATATACAGGCCATCTTGGCCCTTTCACAGCCTGGGACAGGGTCAGACTCTGACCTCTCATTTCCTCATATAGCAAATAATGGACACCATGGGTTTGCTCATGCTCAACCGAGTCAACACGATGTCACAGACGTTATTTTCTCACCTGGACACCATCTCGTCACCTGCACACCCGTAAGGTCCCGCTATTCAAGACGTCTCCTGCTAGGCGCGCAACGAGTTGCCCATAACATATGCCCACAAAAGCAATCAGATTAGCTTGTGGTCCAGTCCATATTCCCCCCCTCCTAGCCCAGCTGATGCAGATGTGTTTTCCGCAGCCAGATCACTTGTGACGGAACTAGTTGGTCTCTGTAGGTTCCACGTCGGGCCGGTATGCAGCTTTCAGTGATTTGAACATTCAGTTTTCAGTGATCCTAACTTGTGCATTACATGCGATACTTGGTTCATACTCAATCTCTATCAAGATCCACGTGTTGCTGAGAACACGCTACAATTGCAGCCCCTTTTGATGTGTTTTTATCTGATGTGGAGTCTTTCCATGCGACAGTTTCGGCAGGAAAGAAGTTAAAAATCTCTAGGAAGTCTGCCAGTGTACTTTAATACCTGGGTCATGAGGCCAGAGGCAATGAGGCCGTTTTCTCTCCAACATCCAGCCATTGTGGAGCTTGAGAGGCGGAGGGAGTAGCAGAGTGTTCTGATGGGGTGTTTCGGAAGCTCGCTGGTGAGTAATGAGTTGGGATGACTCTTCCGGAAGGGAAGAATAGGGACCCGCACTTGGCCGATGGATTTGGGAACAAGGGAAGTGTTTTTAAACCCGCAGCGCAACTGAGTTATTGTATTCATAATATTGTTCTATTCCAGGGGGGTCCATGAAAAAATAAAATGTTAAATTCTCCCATACTATATTAAATGTTCCTTTTAAAAGCAGATTGTATATAAATCAAAGGAACAGTTATGAAGTGTAAAATTACAAGTATTAATTGATTCATATTTACATTCAGTTTTGGTTTATTTGTTTTTGGATTTATTTTATTTTCCTCACACACGGCATCTATGAACATTCTTCACAATCCTGTGAAATAAGGCTTCCTCCCATGTCAAAAAATTTATATATACCGCCCCCCCCCCCCAGGGATCTCCTTTCTCAGAGGAAATTTTCCCTTTTTATATCAACAGTCTTTCCCAAGACTTCATTAGACATGTCAAAAGTAAGAAAAAAATGCTTAAGTATTACTTTGAGTTTTGCTAAATAGTTGACTAAAGAAATGCACATTCACATGTGACACAAATCCACATTAATAAAACATTAGTTAACTGATATTTTTGCCTTTATTTGGAGATCATTTCATTTGGGACCGCCCTTGAAATATCTAGTCAGACCTGAAATGACTTTATTTTAGTAATAAGTGCTCTTCCACCTTTCTTGGCCTATTTCAGTCATCTGGAGTCATTTCATCAGCACTAGTAACAGCGTAATATAAGGCTGAGTCTCTGCCTCTGGCCACTTACTGCTAAAACATCACAGGAATGATGCCCTTTGCCTGTCAGCTTCTCCCCCCACAACTTCCTCAATTGACACCTGCAACTTCATATCAAAGAGTGACTATGGAATCTGCTGCTCCACAACCAAGCTGGGCCGACTCCCCATCAGCGTGGGCCTCCGCGGGTCGACTCCCCATCAGCGTGGGCCTCCGCGGGCCGACTCCCCATCAGCGTGGGCCTCCGCGGGCCGACTCCCCATCAGCGTGGGCCTCCGCGGGCCGACTCCCCAGCAGCCTGTCAGGTCTTTGCTCTTGCTCATTCTTATAAACAATGTAAACGGCATGTTTCGGGGTCCATCACTCTGGAATAATAACTCATTGACTTTTAACCCCAGGATTCATAACAGAAACCACATAGCAAGAGTGTGTTGTGTTACCCACCCAACCCGGCTGCACCTTGTCACTTTCTTCGACTGTCGGACTCCAGAAATGAAAATCCACGGTCCTGCCAAGTTGCTGTTCGGGCCTTGGGGTGGCTTTCTGTGTGAGCGAAAGCAGCCAGTCGTACTCCAGGAGTCCCCGTTTCCTGCCGTAGCCGCTGGCCCTCCACCTGTACCGGTCTGAATGGCCGTCTGTTCTTTCTGTATTTCGCCATTAAAATCAGCAAATCGGAGGAGCAGGATTCAGCAGAAGAAGAGCTAACCAAAGATCCTGGGGAGCACACACCCCTCCAGAAGGTGTTTTTGGCCAGTAGGTGAGCTCAGTGCGTCGAGGGGCCCGAGTCCTCTGCGGGCTCCACAGAAGGCCCCGCAGAACCTGCTTTGGCCCCATCAGGACAAGTTGAGGCTTCAGCATGGGTTTCTGAATCTCAGATTTCATACTGAAACCACTCTGAGATGCAGTGCAGCTCCTCATTCGTCTTCCCGCTGGATCACACTTCAGCCATTTATAACCTCCAGTGCGATGCTCCACAAACGGCCTTTCCCGCATATGCCGTCTTCATGCCGATGCACCTCAGTTTGGAATTTTTTCACCAGTTCAGCCAATCGTGCCGTTTAAGCCATATCTTTTGGTTGGCACACATTTCACAGAGATCCTCTTCATATGCAGGTATACTTTCAAGGCAGATGTTGATACAGTTCCTACTAGTTTAAGACGTTCGGCGCAACCTAAACCTTAAAATGGTAATTATATCACTTTCTCTGAGCTGTGATCATGCTTCAGTAACACAAATACAGCCTCCTGGTGCATGCTGGGATTGAACAGGCTGGGACAGCCGCTCTGGCTTGGTCATTCCTGGCGGTAACATAAAACCTGGATATGCTTTGCAACAGCCCCACCTGTGGGATTTGGAGGCTCTGGGGTAGGGTTTGGTGGTGAAAACCTTGGAACAATGTCTACGGAGCTCAGAGCGGTTAGTCATGGTGCGTCCTGAATCGCGGGAGGCTCACAAATCCCCTCCTTAACGTGTCAGATAAGAACAGAAGGGGGGGGGGGCTGTTTCCCAAGAGTTTCAAAGCCCCCCTGCCCACGCATGTGGGGGTTGGCACATATGCTGTGCCAAGCAAAGATTCCGAGAGCCTTTCCTTTCAGAAGATAATCTCTCCATTAAGAAAGGCATTCCGATAAATTAAGGAACAGGTTGATGCGAATCAGCACTTATTAAGGCCAGGGAAACAGCCAAAGGAGGCCCGACTGAGGAACATCCTTCAGGGGCTGGAAGCATCTGCTGCGTGTAGAAAAGAAGGTGCCCCATCCTCTGGAGCTGAGCTCTGCGATCGAGGCGGCGCGCAGGAAACCGATTGGCCGGCTCACGTTAGAGGTTTGCAGTGCATTAGGTACGGTGGGCGTATGCAAAGTCATGCAATAATGTTTTCGCTGAAAAACTCCAGCGTTGTACAAGACGTGGTCTGACCTCATTCAGGGCATCAAAGACGTGATGGTGTTCAGTTGCTTCCAACGTGGCAAATTCAATAATGTTCCATTTTTACTAGGTAATTTTGGTCTTGTACATCCTGTTCTGGAGACTTTGTGTTTTGTCAGACAATCATCCCACTTGAAATTATGGCTTCTCCATATGTGGAGCTGCTTCCAGAGGATCTCAAGAGGTCTACTGTACAGAGAGGTGGAGGTTGGTGATGATGGGTGGGGGGATGGGGTGGCGCACGTTGCCAGGGCGACTTCCCATGACCCCTGGGTCGTGCTCCCATAAGGGGACGCAGAACATCTCACAAATGACCAGACACGGTCACTCCCACGGTTGTGTGCCCAAGGTTGCCATCACCAACCCTACCATATATGTCAGGTCAACCCCATCTCCGAAGATCTCAAACAGCAAATTTCTGTTTTTGGCATTTGCAATTTACATCTAATCTAATATAACTTCAGTGGCATGTCATAGAGGCTAAATATGTCAGAAAGCAATTCGGTTGAGTTCCAGTCTTACTCTTGGGATTTGAACATTTCGAGCGGCTGTGTCACATGATTCTCAGCGTTTTACTGACCTGCGACGGGGTCGTGGGCCCGTGGGGAGACACTGATCGATACGACCCCCAGCATGAGCAGGACCAGATGGTACTATCCTTTTCTAAGACTGATGCTTCAAACCATTGGTCGCAGTTAGCGTCCACCGTAAATGCGACGAGCGGAAATGCAGAAAATGCAGTCGGATTCCAGACAGCAGCTTTTTTGCAAACTATCGGCGAGGTCTGCTCTTTAAGTCTGACCTCATTAATATCCAATAAATGCTTGAGCAATTAGCAAGACCTCCTTTTAAATGAAGTCTGTTAAATTTAATGTCTGCTAATTAAAATGCCTGACCTCCATCCATTAAAGTAAGTGGTCTGATTCTCTTCACCTTCCAGCAAAGGGTAGCGTACGACAGGCCCTTCCTATAAAAAGCACACATATACTCATCACCAAGCTTTTATTTCATCCTTAGAGATTAGCAGTTTGACCAGTTCGGCAGACTCGCCCCATCCCGATCCCAACATCGTGTTTCCATTCCTCTGCCTCACTGGACCCCATAACGGCGCAGATGCTCCCCTTTACGCTGAACTCGTCACATTTTTTCCTCCAGCATTTTTGAATGTGCGTAAATTATAACTTCTGACTGATATTATCCCCCGATGGCTGTCCCCCGTGTGGCACTAAAATATGTTTAAATGTTTCCCACCCACAGTGTGGCCTGCCTCTGGGGGGGCCAAGGCCCCCCTTGCCACCCAAGGTAGCGTGACCTCCCATGACCTCTGACCTTTGTACCGCTCCCTTCTGTGAAGCTGCTTCAGCATCCCAGGGAGCCTGAGGAGGTCCATTCCGCCGGCTCCTTTCCACACTCAGTAGCACTCAGTGGTCAGTCCGCCGTGGGCCTGTTCTGCCAGCGCAGGTTTACATTTCTCCCTTGTTCATCTGCTGCAGTTCTTCCCGCTTCTCTCTCGCTCTCCAGTTCCCTGGCTCTGGTTCCGCAGACCGACATGTCATGGACTATCTCATCACTTCTGTATCAGTTATGCTTTTCAGAAGCAGAAAATTTTTTTGGCAATTTAGTTTAGGGGTTAAGTTCTTGTAATTTGGATTCATTTTGGGATTAGAGTTTTATCCAAAAGACAAAGAATGGAGAGTCCCCACAAAGATATGATTACAAAACCATGTGCGTGTGTTTGTGCAGACAGGTAAAACAAAAGTGAAGAATTTTCACATACAACTCGGTCTGTATTAACAGCCTAACACTGAAACCTGCTAATGACAGTCCAATAAACCCGCAACTACAACATCGACAAATGGATGTCGACTGATACAGCCAGAGGCCGTAACCATGTCATTCAACATTCAAAGGCTTAATCATCGTTGTACTACAACTGCATTGAGAGTCCTGCTGTTGAAGGTCACAGCGGGGCGGGTGTAACGCAACAGGCCCGTGTCACATGACTGTTATAGAATTACCTGTCGACATCACTGGAGAGACAAGAACTGTAAAAAAAACAGCCCATCCACTGGTCCATCTATGTTCTGAATGCTCATCCTGGAGGGACCTGGAGCCTAAGGCAGGGGTCCATCTTGGACAGGATGGCAGTTCAACACAGGGCTACGAGAAAAAACATTAAATTTATTTTTATAAAAACGTGACGCAGTGACAGTGAGACCTGCCATTCATCATCAAAGACGGCAAAGAGAGTTTCTGGCTGGAGACGAGTCGCGGCACCTCTGTGTTCAGAACACATAACCCGTGTCGTTTTGGGTTACGTCCTAATTAAACGTCTGCTCTTTTTAAACTGTCAAGAGTTATCTTCATACCGAAATAACTCTGAAAGGAAGACGCGGATGGTGCCAGAGTTTCCAGGGAACGTTAAAAGAACGCAAAAGAATGGCTTCAGCAAGGTTTGTTTGCCCTACAGGCCCTGGGACAGTTCGAACACAGTCAGAGTAGCCTCTTAATTACCTCGCCTCTGTTTACATTCACTGACAAGAGTGCTTGGCTCCGATTTTACTATGATGTTTTAGTAAAACTAGAGGAATGTGTGCTTTGGACCTGAGGGAATTGACTTCGGCTGCAGCAGGACCGTCTGCCTCTGAATGATGTGTCATGTCTGTCCCTCACTCCGCATCATGTCTTCTGGACCACTGTGCTAGCTTCCCTGTCTTGGGTCTCTCCTCAGTGTCTTGCTTCATGTTTGTATGCATTCATCAGATTTTTTATGCAAAAGCAGGGACAGTCTCTAGAGCCGATGGGTCTGGGGCTGCCCCACACCGCTAGTCCCCGGCTGGTTTAACCCAAATGGAACCAATAATGTACCAGTATGTGGTTCAAACAATCCATGAAAGCAGGCCATTATAATCCCACCCACTTTGTTCTAGAGGTCCCGATCTTCCATCAGAATCTCTACAATCCAGGCAACTGGGACCCAGTATACATTAATGTGATAAAACCAGTGCTGGAGCAACACTTCAATACAGACATGCTGCTCACTCCCTCTGGATGAAAAATGGTAGTTATCTCAGAACTGAACTTATTCTCCCATACTGTGTATATTTTAAACATAAAGTTTATACATTCCTCATTACTACCCTTCAATGTCAAAGGGAAATTTTGATAACTTGAATGATATACCATGGATAAGATCTTGCGTAGTGTTTCTCTTGTGTTAATGGGCTTTTCACACATCTCCACGCCTCCACTCAGGTGGACACCTTCAGGATCGTGTGGTTTTCCTCTGATTCCTGGCGGGGCGTCAATTTTGTCGACAGACCAAATGTGAGGTCACCTGAGGGCTTTTCTCCCCGGGGGTTTCCCAGCTCTTTCTGCAGACCCACTTATCTGCTTCACTTTTCCATGTCGGGCAGCATGTAACTCAGTGGACTACGCCTGCGTCTGTCATCTGAACGTTGCTGGTTTGAGCCTGGCCCTGCTAGAATAGTCACATGTCTGTGGGGCCCCTGAGCCTGGCCCCTAACCCCC
>JABFEB020000041.1:4236681-4253159 GCA_019775895.2 Stomatorhinus ivindoensis
AAAGTGTATCTTGCCTTGCTGGGCAGCTCTCTGGGTGCTCAGCACCCCCAAAGCTCTGAACCTAGAATCGCCCCTGAGGGAGACGTTACGTTTCTGCTCGCCACGGAGCTCCCTCTGCTTATAAATTAACGCATTTTAGCATAGAATCGCATTCATCTAAGCGTAATTTGTTTAATTGTCATTTTAAGTTGCTTGGGTTTTTCATGTGACGATGTATTTATACAGGAGGTTATCAAGATAAATACTTCAACCGCTTGTTTAAAATCATTGTCAAGGGGGCTGTAAGGACTCACCTGAAGAATTTCTCTAATGCAAACAATGTAACTGCTACCAATATACAGGGGGGGAACCGCAAGTAACATAATAACTTCATTAAGCCTGCTTTAGGAACACTAATCAGCGCGGATGAAAAGCAGATCTTAGCGCAATATATGAAAGGAGGCGCTCGGTACGGTCAGCCCCATTCCTGCTCTGTGTGTACGTGCAGGCTATTTGCAAAATAAAAATGCTAACGACTGGAGTAGAAATAAACTTTTGTTTTCAATGATATTTTTTAAAACAATCTGTTCGAAACGAAGGAGAATTTGCAAGACTGATGCATCCTGCCTTATTTCATAAAATACCTCTTTCCGATTATAATTTCTGCTCGATGTGATGTTTAGCTATCAAGTGCATCGTGTATATGGCTTTTAACTACAGGTAAATAGTTCAGTTTAGCCGGTTCGTTTATATGTGTTCTTGTGTGTCTTATATGTAATTTAATATATATTTTAATTTTTCTACGATTACTGAATATGAGTACCCTAACCAGCCGATGCAGTGCCGAGGAATATCGGTCTGATTGACGGATTGAAGAATAGTCAGATGCAGGGTGTAGTGAAGCCATTCATTAAAAAAAGAAAACGATTAATACCGTTTTTAAAAAGTACGCGACCTTTCGAAATTGGGGGCTCAGCGGGGCTCGGGGGGGAGGGGGGCGTCTCCTGCTCCCTTAATCTACATCCAGATCAGCTGTGACTGTTTCTGCATGCGGCCAAACGAACTCCCGATCTTGTCAGTGGGAATAAAGCTAAAGCCCAAGTTAATTTGCCGGATGGCTCGGTGGTGATCCCAGCCTGCAGGGTGTTTTGTGACAGCGGCCCCTACGGTGGCAGGACTGCAGGGTGACAGGGGAGGACAACGTCACGGCGGGATTGGGGACAGTAATCCATCATCCTTTTTTCCCCCGTGTCATTTTTGACGGCTAGAGCGCAAACTTAGCACACCCCCGGACCTCTGCGCCGCTAAGAGAATGGGCAGGGAGTCGCGTATTTTTCTATTGCTTTTCGTGCGTCTGAATACGTTAGATTGCTTAGATCCCTGTCGTCTCTCTTCTAGCCTTTGATGGACGGCGATCAATGAGACGCATTAGCTAATGTGCTGTGTGGTTTCGGGGCTCGCTCTACCGTAATGGTTCATATCGATGATACCCAGATGTTTGACTGCCTTGTGTTTTTATGCGTCAAAGAGAATAATGAATAAAGAAATATTACATTTTAGAACCATTTTAACGGCACCACAGGGAGTCTTTTTTAAAAATCATGTAATTTTTTGAGACAAAAATTCTGACCTCGTCTGTTATAGTCTCACAAAGAACATCATACCATGGTGAAAATTTTTAACTGTATTCATTATCCTTATAAATAATGGCTTTCAGTATGAATATCAGCAGAAAAGAGTTTATTTGTAATCAAATTAACACACTAGTTAGTTGGCTTTCGGTGGATTTAGAAAGGAGACTGCCAATGTACATAATTCTAGATTTAAAAAAACATCGGCCTATTTGAATTATGTGACTGGTATTTTTATAAACCGCTCCTTCCATTCTGGATGTTAGGTTTTTAGGTGGTATTCCAATGTAACTTACTAAGTGAATCATTTTATTTTTAAGAATTTCATTTATGCCGGCCTACGAAATGTAGTTGTTTTTGTTGGGTGCTCTCTTGAAAGCTCACGTGTTTTTGATTTCGGCTCACTGAGATAGAGACCAGAATAACACTCCTTGATTAAATTAAGTTTTGTAATGAGTTTTCTGTTTTCACCCTGATGGTCTCGGCACTCAATACATATCCCCGAAAGGCACTTTTCATTCTTAGATGTGTATCATTAATCATATTAATATGACCATTGCAAAAATCTGATTATTACAGCAGACAGGCTTTCCTGGAAATGCCCAGAGGGTCCCAAAAAAATCATGTGTGAGCAGTTTTCATGCAGTGGTGTGGGGACGAGCCTTCTTCTCCGCCTTTCCTCTCTGTGTCCCGTCTGGGCGATCAAAGCGCGGCAGAGGATAAATTAGCGGGGCCTTTCCGCACGGACCACCGGCGAGGTCCGACGAGGAATCGTGAATTTGAATCCCGTTCAAGAGACTTCTCCAAAGATGACAAAAACCAGGGCAGGGACAACAGCGAAATTAGCTTTGTCTGGGATATCGGGGACTCACAACGAATCCAGAAGATCTAATATCACATTGTAAATCCACGATACTCATACAGTAAACTAATTGTTTATTTTGTGGCTGAGGTAATTGGGGGAGCCAGCAAGACTACATGATATGTTCTAATGATATATATACTTTCATGGTTTAAAACAGGATGTTTTAATGTACGAGGTTCCACATAACTGTAAGTTTACTAGTACGCTAATGAAAGGGACTCTGTCTTAATCTTGGACCCATAACTGATGCACTGAAAGGTATGTTGTGATGATGCATAATTTGTGATATAAATGACAAAAGTGATACAATTAACTACAATTTCTTTGACAAAAGCAAATGAAAACAGGCCAAATAAAATTTAATAGGCTAGGCCTATAAATTGGGCATTTGTCTTGAAGTTCATCGTAATTCCCAGAGGCAGGCCTAGCTAAATATTTGGGGATTTTACGAACGCACCAGTTTTGAGATCATTGTAAAGTTTTGCATAGGTTTATTGGAACTGCAGGAACACTAACAGCCATTAATGCCAGGAATTTAATCAGATATCTCATGAGAATTATTGTAAGTAGCACACCCAGGTTTACTGAAAATGACCTTTCTGTGCGAGAATAAAACAGCCTTTGTTCCGTCTTAGGCGAAAGTCTTAAGTCTCCACTAGCTGGAGATCAGGAATGCCGATAGGTGGGGCAGAGAGAAAGCGGACTCGCGGACAAAAGCAGCGGACTGGGGTCTCTTACGTTACCCTCTTTGGGATCTCCACCAGCCAAGACAGTACGTCACTAAAACCCGCGCCGAGGCAGCGTCTAGGGGTCTGAATACTCCCCGCCACCTCGGTCCCACACTCTGGGTAGCAGAGCAGAGCGGTAGAAGCCCCCTTTAACCCCAAACTTCGCCCATAGCCCGGATTACTGTGATAGGCTGTGCATGCAGCTGTATAAATATATAAACAAACCTCGTGAGTAAATTTATTGTTAGCCTTGTTAGAATAAGTAACACTGTTGTTACTAATATCAATTATCCCGAGATGTGTGCAGCTCTGTCAGCATTTTGTAAACTTTGCCCGGCATGTTTACAATTCAAACACAGGAATTATTAGACTCATCATAAAATTTAGGCTGCAGTAAATTAATCACCCGCTAGTCGCCCAGCAGCGGCATAAACAGTGACATTTTGTGGACCAGTGTTGGTATGCCGTGAGGTGCAGCAGCCGAAGCGTGTTGTGGTTAAACCGCAGGATTGATTCACACGATATTGTTTGGTGGATGTACTTTACTGAAAACATGCTGGAAACCATACAGGAATGCAGCCAGGTTTGTTTGTCTAATTTTATCATGCACAGTTACATTGTATTTTAGCAGTGATTAGGCTTCTATAATGCAAGAACTACAATGTATATGTACAGACAGATTTATTCTCAAAAAACAGATGAATGTAGGGCCTGCTACACCTTACTGCATGCAGGCCTAAAGGTTATCACAACATGACCACTGCTAACCGCTTATTCAAGACAAACAGCTGTCTTGTGTGAACTTTAAAACAGATAATAAAGCTGAAAACAAGATTTAATAAACAAATCTGGAAGCTTTCTATTAACTGCATACAAAATTGCAGTTAAACTATGTTTCTTTCAGATGCAGCCAAATAAATCCCGGTTCTAGAACTGCTGATTCTGGAAAAAGAGATGTAAGAGGTTCACGTTACCGTACGATAAACTGCAGCACGTTATTACCGGATGGGGAGTAGCTCTTCTGGTTCCCGGGGAGTTTTATCATATCTGGGATTTAATGCTTATTGTGTTGGTGCCTTGACCGCTAATGTATCATCTGGCGGTATATATATATATATCTATATATAGTTGTTGAATTAGCCACACATATGGATAAAAAATAAACCACAAGTTGTACAGGACAAGACCACATTGTTGTCCTTACAGTATGTCATGATACCCTTTGGCTTTTCCTTTTGTTTCTAAATGATATTTGAGATCAGTTTGATTTAAGAGCTTCCTGTCGTGTTCGGTCGTTGCGACGCCCTTTATGCAGGCATGCTCAATGGGCCTTACTGTGGTGCAAAGACAATAATAGTCCTGAATAGGCCTGCCTTCCAGAACGTCCCAATTCAATGATTTATCAAAAAAGAAAATAACACGCACGAATGAATGCATTTCTGGAAAATACGTTTATAGGCCTACTATTCGCAGTCAGTTTAATAACCGATTTAACCGATCGACGAATCTCTAAAATGTCATTTCAGTAAATTATTATTTCAGTTGGATGCAATTTGCTGGGATATCGCTGATAGTCCTTATATGCATTTTCTGGTTTTATAACCTTATTCAATGGTGTATCTCTCATGCATTAGTATTTGGCAGGATTTTACACACAGACATGTCCGCCAGTCGACCTGGATGAATTCAGCGCTGGTATCCATCGCCATTTGCTCTCGGATGACAACGTCCATTTTATGGCGGGGCTGCATTGTAATTTTACTGTTTATCTTGGCGGTCTGCTCAGGACCTGTCTACTGCTTCAGGAAAGCCGGCGATCACCGCAGATGTAACACGGTACGACTCATCTGCCATCGTTGAAGCTCAAACGATTTGCTCCTTGATTGGGGTTGTTCATCATCATTCCGCACAGCGCTGTTAGTTATCGTCGACGCTTTCAATGGCGTTCAGTACGTTTATCAAGTTAACAAGTGTCCGGTTTATGAAAGAAAATGGGATTTTGGATCCGCTCCCTGTATCTTTCCATGGAAAGACTCACTGGGGGCACATTTTTCCACAATGTGGGGGAGGAAATAAATGTGGCGTAATCATATTAGGGACCTAATGACTATTTTTGATGCCGTTTCTGGAGGCCCCCGTGTGACAGATTCCCATTTAGTGCCTGCGACCTCTTTCCCACCCGTCCAGTATCCGTCTGGACTGTTTTTGGCCCCCGTCTTGTTCGTAAAAGCACAGTCACAGGAGAGCCCATCGATCACGGAGGTTAGGCGAACAGAAAGCCATGTCCAATCAGAGCTCAGTTTCTCTGTGATTCCTTTGAGGTACTTTGGTTCCAAACACATTTAGAGTGTATCTTTGTTGGGGTGGGGGTTGGTAGAACTGATGATGGGTGGGTCATATAATAGAAACCTTCATGTTTGTTTTCGGCCGTAGACTTTCTGGAACGTTCTGCCGGCCAGTCGAAGGAGAGGCTCAGGGGCGGCCTATGGCGAACCCCCCAGTTTTCTTCGAAACAGATAATGGTTACCAAGGTTACGCTCCGTGAGCTGACGCATGTTTGTCCAGATGGGATCAAGAAAGGGGCCTGCATGGGCGCGACGAAAGCGTCAATTAGCAAGACATTAACGAAGGACCTGCAAGAGGGAGACGGAGTTTCACCGTCAATTCTTTACATTATTCATTTTTCACTTTCGTCTCCCTCAACCCAAATTCAGTATAAACATGTCAGACAGAAACAGGCTGACGTGACACTTCCCTGCAACTTCGTTTCATTCTCTTAGGAAAACAATGATGGAAAAAAATGTATCCCACAACTGTTTTGGAGATTGTCCAAGTTGAAAGCCTAGTAACCCTAAAAAAAAAAAATTATAAATCCAAGCAAGCTATGGCTGAATCATTCCTAGTCGTGTAGTTCCTGCCGTTGTGTTTTGTTACTTTGCTTTAACGTGCCACAGAAATTCATGGGAGCGTTTGACTTCAAGAGTGAGTCACGGTCTCCTTATGGCAGGAATGCAGTAAGGCGTACGGGAATTTAGTAGCTATGAGGCCCCATGTATAGAATCTGCTTGATAATGTGTGCCAAACCTTCATATTACTGGCTTTCAAAACAGGCCATAGCATTAACATGCAGTAAAAGGGAGGTTTAATATGTTTTTTTTTTTCGCTAAATGAGCATTTATTGTGTTTTCTTTATCTCTTAAATGCCCAAACTGCTTTTAATTGAGAAATTACACAATATAAGCCCCAGTTAGCAATGAGGTCTAATCTGCACTAGGGCCTGGCATATTTACGCAGACATTAGCAAACGATGACGGCTCAGTGGCAGCGATGATTTGTTGACATCTAAGGAGGGAAGCAGGGCAACCTTTCTGAGCCCCCAGGACCCCTGTGTGATGGATGCGTCTGCCTTTCAAAGAGGAGGTTTTTACTGTGTATTTTATTTCCCAGCATTGACCCCACACAGCCCTCCCTGACCCCCCGCCGCAAGCCAAAATGTGGCTGAGAAACAAGGCCAATGAAATAAATGCACTTTTTTTTATCATTAAAATGATAATTTAAATGTAACGGGAATTATTGACGGAAACTTCAGATGAGATTTGCTGTAGCAGAGTGGAATGGAACTCGGTGAAAAATGCACTGCAGATTATCCCAAAGTGCAACCGCTCCGAAAACCTTTTCGGCAAAAGGAATGATGACAGGAAGAGGATGTGAGGCGTCCGACCGTGGAACCCAACTAAGAGGGCCGCCCGGGGAGGCGCGCTGAGGAATACATCGTTTCCGTGCCTTCGATGGTATCGCTAACGAGCTCAGGAGAAGCTCCGTCTCCAAGCCGGCATGGCACTGATTACGGGCGGCTCTTATTTTCAGCCTCAAGATTTTTACTAAAACATAAATGCATGTCTTCTGGCAAGGAAAACGACAAACATACTCTAAGACGTGGCCTCACAGAGCCGGGCTCGCAAGCAGCCTTATCTTAGCTCCGCTCCCTTAAATTCAATCAGAAGTTGCCGTTTTGCTTACATTCACCCAGGAGACTCGAACAGCCTTGTAACCATGACGAGGGCAGGAACGGCAGCTGACCAGGGCCCAGAGATTGATGATTCCACCTCTTTTTTTTCAGAGTCAAAATCCCAAGGTACCAGTTCATCACCTAGACATGATTCACGTACACAAAGACTCCATCTTGATGACACATAACTACCCCATCCCCTTTCATGAAGTATCATCGTTAACATTCACTATCACATTAAAGGTGTTTACTATGTATTTAAGACCATTTAATTTTCTTTTTACCTACTCTAATATTTTTATGTTCCTTTGATGGGCAGGTTCTGATCACGGTTGCTAAGTTATAGAACTATTATTCACAGCAGAACAGAACAGCAAACAGAACTCAAGCAGGTTCTTAAATTTCTCCGTAATTCTGACTGACATTTTTTAGGCTCAATCAAACCTCCTAGGCTTGTGCTAACCAGTAAGTTCTGCTAATTTTACGCTGAGTGTGACAGTAGTACTGCGGCTGTCCACTCAAACTTCACTATTTCTGGCTTATCGTAACAAAAACAAACACCCTTTTGCTAAAAATAACAATTGAGTAATATGTTTTCTTGCAAAATCTTTTTCCTCCCCAGCCCCCAAGCCTGTTGTTCAACCTTTGCTCTAACAAAAACACTCAGAGTTGAGGACCCCCCCCCCCCACACACACACACACTTTTAGGATGAGTAGAAGCGGCGAAGCTCTTTGCCAGCTGAACGTCTGACGTTGCAGAAGTCTTGATTCACAGCAGGCCTGGCAGGAGGTAGGCCCCCTGCAGGTGACAAGGACCAGAGCATCTCTGCAGCCGGGGGCTTCACCAAGGGCCCAGGGGAATGGGAGGGTGCAGCCATGCTCTCTACATGTCTACAGGGCACACAGCAAGACTGATTTTTCTTTTTGAAATCCTGCTTTTAATCTCACTGCTTCGATCTGTGCTCTTTGTCTCCCAGCCGAGACACTTACTGGGAAAAATGAGGCGCAAACAGTCATGTCCATTATGGAACGTGACCCCGGAACCCCTCAAATGTCTAAGTCCTGAATCGTTACCTGCTGTCTTCTGATTGGTGATGCAGGACACACTGTGTGGTGCTGAAATCCAATTGGCTGGATGCTTCTCCGGGCCGGCGACTCCGGGTGCCATTGGCAACGTTTCTGACAGGACATTAGCTACCGCTGACTCTCTCAGGTCCTGGCAGAGCTGGGGATTCTGGAAAGCTGGAGTCGGTACAGCAAAGGGGGGTGGGGGGTGATTTAACGCCTGCCTCCCACCCCACTCACAGCAAGCATGGTCGGTGCCAGGTCTGCTGTCTCAACGGTGTCTCTCGAGAAGGATGGACAACGGCTCTGTGTTTGAGATGTACAATCCTGGGCCCCGTCAGAAAGCACCCCCGGACCTTCTCAGCCCCCTAGGGACGGAAGGCTGACACTTCCGTCACTCACGGCAACTGGGGGCCACTTCCTCCGAAGCATGGTGGCTGACAAAGGGCGCCCGAAAAGGATTAAGGTGTCTGGGGGGGTAAAATATACTGGAGCAAATTCAGATCTGGTGGAAAGGATCTCAAGGGGGGGTAACCTCCCCACATCCAGTGCCAGTGAAAACACGTGTCAAAGTCTAGCACACACGTGTGCCGGTACTGTTAGCAGAAGGCTACGGCTAGGAGCCATCATCATGACCTAGCATGCTATGCTAACACCCAACAGAGCTCTCTTCTGATTTTCAGAGCCAGCAAAGGTCACACCAGGTAGGGGAATTATTCTTGAATTCCATGGGATGAAGTATCATGTGGTACCCAGTCACAGAACCAACGCGTCTCTCCAGCAGACGGGCGTTTGTGCTGTTCGATAATGGATGGTGGGAGCTGTCCGGCGGCCACCAGGTGGCGCTGTCGTGCAGTAACGAGATGAAGCACTCTGTTCTTCATGACAAATCGCAGGCGCACAGCGGAGACCCGTTAAAGTGCGACTAAGTGGACGGTGGCTGTGGATGGGGTACAGGCCCAGTAATCTGACACATAATAGCCTGAACGCAGCCCCCAAATATCCGCACTTTCACTCATTCATGGTCACTTTATCCAAAGGACTATTTCACATTCTGCACTTTATCTAAGCTACAGATCCGTGCCGCTTTTGTACTGCCCTTGCATTTAATGTGTGTCTGTGTATTTAATGGTAGTTAATTGTACTGGCAATTTGCCTGGCACTCATTCATTGCCCTGTCCTGACTGTCTGCACACAGCGGATCATCTTATTTGGGTTCTGTGTACACTGTGGGCCCAGAACTTGGCCAGTTTGTCTCTCTGCACACCGCTATATTATGAGATGACAATGAAGTTTGCTCTGACTCTGTCTTTTGACTGACAAAGCACGTACCCAAGTGTCCCACATCTACAGGAAGGTCCGGGCAAGTCCCTGGTACGACTGGATGCATTTTCTGTCCCATGGGAACATCACTTTATATTTACAGGGAAATATGTATTCCAGTGAGGGGATATTCCAGTGAGGTTTGAACATAGCACTGAGTGTCATTTACCATAAAACCCATGATGAAAAATGGATCTCAAAATGAATGTTAAGCTCTATACCAGCTGACATGAGAGTTTTTTCTATGTCCCAAGGTGTAATTCATCAACTTGTACAAGAAATAAAACCCACAAAATAAAAAAATATCTTTGTTATTTTATTGTCCCACTTAAAACCTGTCACAAAAAGTATATATATATCCATGGGTATTAGATTTATTGCTATGTTATTTTAATATTTCTGGTGTGATCCCGATTTCACTTCTCCCTCATTACCTTATAGGAATTTTCCCATAAGAAAATATTGCTTTTCCCATAATGACATCATATTTGAGAAGTGACATTATTTTAGGCAGTAATACAGTAGGACAAAACTAAGAAAAGAGACACTTTTCTGTTGTTAATGTCTCATGATGTATTGGTCTTGGTATAATATACTGCCACTGGCAAAATTATAGGGAAAATCCCTCAGATTATCAGCATTGATAGTTTTTGATGGTTAGGGTTAGGGTAGGGTAGTCGCTTTCCCGGCTCTGTGTGTGCGGAATTAATATGTTCTTCCAAAGATCTCCTCTGCGTTTCCTCTGGATTCTCCGATTTCCTCCCACAGTCCAGAAAGGTGCAGACGGAGGTGGGAACGTTTCCCATAATGTGTGCGACAGCCGCTGTGCTTCCCAGTGTCAGGGTCACTGTCACCCGGTCAAATGTCATGGTTTCTTGATAAATTCTCCGAATGGGATGATGTGCACTTTTGAATTTCCTTTGAGTCGCACTTAAATGTGGGGCACAGGTTAAATATCGGTTCCAATCATACACAATTTACTCATTAACGGGTTTATAGTCATTTAAAATAATAATAATAATAATAATAATAATAATAATAATAATAATAATCCTATAGAGTGTAAGGGTCACTACGCCAATAGAACTACATGCATTCTTTCAAATAATTAAGTGCATATCCCTAACATAGTTTATTTCCATTATTTCAGGTGTCCTTAAATTCTAAGTGCCTGGGTCCACACCTTAACAAAAACATGTCAATGTTTCCACGTGTTATGAGGTCCAGATGGCGCAGACATTAGCATCAGGCTAAAATAAAGCGGACCAGCTAACGGTACCGCACTAACAGATGTGACATTTCCAATGATAGATGCTAAAAATCTCTCCCCCCTCCCCGCCCCCACAGCACTGATTGACACCTCAAGCAGGAAATCATCCCTCTAGAACATTAATGACCATCCCATAGATCAGTGATCGATAACGATGTCGATGACCTCACAGGGCAGAGGTCCCCTGGGCGTCTGTCTGCCCTTGTGGAATTCTGGACATGCCCCCGCCTTTCCGAAATCTGCCCCCCCGTCCATCTTGTCCTCCACGCATCAGGTTCCCTCTTAGGTCATATTTTATCTGTGAAACAGGCTGAAGACAGGCGGTCTGGCAACCCGGCTCTGCGGACAGGGGTTAATGCGTCTATTTTCTGTCTAATCGGAACATTTTTCACTGACGTACAGTTACTCAGCCTGTCAGGGAGACGGCACACGGGTTCGATTCCCACCCCCCTCCCCCCACACCAAAGTTAATCACTCTCAATGTGATGTATGTTTGGACAAGTGTAAGGAAAACAATGACCGTGTTCTAGCAGATAGGAACACACGGGAGAGCCGGTCGGGGAATTTCTCGGGGGCTGTGAAGTCTCTACCATCGAACAGCGAAAACCTTCCTGTCACGGGGTGGGGGTGGGGGTAAATGCCGAGACGAAGGAAGCAGAAGAGGTTGTCCAAAATGTTCTCCTTACAGCAATACGCAGAGATAAGGGGCTGTCTGTCTGCATTATGTTAAGTAAATGTTTTTAACCGGTGAAGTTTGTCATGATCCCAGCGTTCGGCATGTTCATACCTATCTCTTCATCATGCTTTTATCTATAGGAGACACTATTCATCTAAAAGCTATTACAGCAAGTGGCGAAGTCTTCTGCAGTGTGACTTACGGTACGTGGCCCCCGGCCGTGTCCAGGTCTTTGGGGAACTAAATTACGCGCAGGCTGAAAAAAAATGCACGAGTTGGGGAATGTCTGCATAATGATAATTACCGAGGTGGGTCGCAAAAGCTACGCGCCCCGAGAGCCAGCATTCTGATGGTCCTGGGTGTGGGAACCGGGCCAATTTTGCATTTAAGGAATGAAAGACTCTCAAAGACGACACTTTCCTGTCACAGTCTGTCATACCTCACCGCTTGCTTTTAATGTTACCTGGTTAAAAGGCCTGGCCACCAGAAATGATTTAAAGGTTAACGTTTTGACGACACTCATACGTGAAGTGTCTAATGCAATAATTCGTTTGAAGTACATCCAGGTGTCCTTGGTGAGACTTCAACCTGCAGATTGTTTGGATGTTGCAGTGCCAGCTTTTCGTCGACTGCAGGGGGCGGACCCTGGCAAGTGCGGGGTGGGCAAATGTCCACGGTGCCATCCAGGGTTTGAATTATGGGGGGGGGGGATAAGGGGAACACAGCCCCCCTGAAAGTCTCCCCTAGGAGCGGGGAGCACTTAAAAGATCCACGTTATAGGTTATATTTTATTTTCCGTAATTTAAGGTACCAAAAATAAATAAATAAATAAATTAAATTAAAAAAAGTTGTATAAATGTGTCAATGTTGTGTGTTTATTCACCCATTACATTAATTTTCTGAACATCCGTCCCCACTAATTAACACAATTCTGTGTCTGTTGTGCCTGTATGACTGTAACTGACGGTATTAACAGCCTGCATGGTAATAGAATGCATTTCGCAGAAACGCTGTTACTGATCACGCTGCCGCACATTTAAATGTGTTCACCGGGCTCCGGCTGCATCCCCCAAAACCTGAAACGTTACCAACGGATTACTACGTTGGGGTGACTGTCTCCTGGGACGGACCCAAAGGCCAATGTAGCTAAGCTGTAATAAAAAAAATACACAAATCTCCGTGTACAACGATTAAAGAGACCCACACACGTCACACATTCTTTTTAAGGATTTTAAATTGCTATACACTTTGTTTTCGGTGATTTGTGTTTTCAGAGCCTAAATATCTGTCGCTGTGCCAAGCATTCATATAAATGGGACACAATAACCGCTTTGTGCAGCTGCAAAGGATTACACGAACCACAACCGCTGGAACAACGTAGTTAACGCGGATGCAGATCCCAAACGACATCGCATGCTTTCAGCCAGAGAGCAGTTGCATAACTGGCTGTTAGAGGTGTGAGTCTGTAGAGGGCGTCATAGCAGATGTGTGCAATACCTGCAGCTTCCCGTTTGTTTGACTGTCATAAATGGTTATGGAAATCCAGTAAGAACTACAGCAAAATTGCATGGATGGCCTCTAGGTGGGGACACGAGGCCATTTCCCGCTGGGAGCAACTAGTTTCTCCCCACGATTCTAGCGGGCGTAAATGTCAAGAACACGCATGCGTCAAAATCCGTTTCGCACCAGTTGGCAAAGCGAAGGTTCTTCACCTTGCATAGGGCACGTGCAAGCAACCAGTGTATACGGTCCCGTCTGTTTTGTCTTTACATTCTTAACCAAATCTTGTTTCATATTACTAATAAACCTTGATCACATTTTATATGCATTAAGCGTGCAGATGATGGTATCCCGTTAAGAACAAACCCGTATGTCCTATATTCACCTTGCCTTTCAGTTTAACGTGTTCCTCATGTGACCCGATACACCGTTTTTGGTAGCTCTGCGCACAACGGTTATTCTTTTGGCTCTAGATGAGAGCTGACCTTTGTTGTTCCAAAACAAACCATAAAAAATGTATCAAAGCACCCGCTTCGGAGAGTTTCAGAGGATACGGGATACAGAATACCGAGTTGCAATGGTGCGAGCAGAAGATCAAGCTGGTTTGTTGGAAGCAGTCAGCTATGAGAGAGCCGATCGTATTTCCTAATTATCCTGGACGTATAGTCATTGTATGTCGTTAATTAACTTTCAAGTGGTTTATCAAGTTGCGAAGCGTGTATGGATAGACGTTACAAATGCATAGAACACGTATGCGGAAGGTGGGCTGGAAAAAAACAAAGGTGAACTTGCAGTTTGACGTACGGTCCGCTTTTCGGTGCCGCTTCCTTAAGTTTAACGGCGCGAGGCGGAGATGTTTCCTCGTTACCAGCCTGCAAACATCACAGTTCACTATAGTGGCTTGTGTGAGTGTGAGGCGATTTTCTGCTAATCTCTCAAACTACTCATTAACCTTGATTAGAAATTACAAAATTGCAGCCAGAAGTGACAATTATCAGAAAAATAATCGAAATGCATAGAATAACTATAAAAAAAGATGATTTTGAAATATTCACGTACATTATTATAAATTATACTGCATCGATTCTACCAGTATTGTCTTATTTATTTTCCTGTCCTTTTGAACATGTCCAAGATAAGCGTTTGGCAGGTAGATGGATGGATTTTATGTTATATGTCGATATTAAATCAATATGGTCATATCAGGTCACACATCTTTTCATAGTTAGGCTACAGTTTTCATCGTAGGCACGTAATCATGTAATCCACCCCCACCCCGCAAGTTGTTGCCAAACCTTTTTATAAAGTAATGATGCAAGATATTGAAAGCCTGTAGAGTAGCGTCAACACAAAGGGGAAGCTTTGTCGCTCTAATATAATTTAAAATTTTTCCCCTCATGTAATAGTACCCTCCCACTTAAGGAACGATTATAGAAACTGCACAGTTAAAAGGAAAGGCTCTGACACGAAATAGTGTTTTTCTCTTACTCTCTCAGGAAGAAAGAATTGGATAAAGTATGAAAATGTTAAAAAGGACTTTAAATATATTCCAGCTGCTTTGTGGTCGTTTGTTCATTTGAGAAATTTCAACAGTTGGTTTTCACACATGGCTTTAATCCATCATAATCAGTTCTGACACAGAACTGGCCCAAGTATGACCCCTGACACCCGAACAGATAGGCCGCCATAGGTAGCCCCTGATTCGTCCTACATGCTGGTACAATTACTAGCATCTGTTGTTTGTCCTGGTGGCTTGTCTTTATTGAAACATCATGCAGTCGCAGACAGGAGTCAATTACCGCTGATAATTCCATCGAGTGTCGATTGTCTGTGAACGACTGGAATACCTTGCCATAGCGATTGATTCGCTTTCATGTTTTAAGGGCTGAATTGGCAGGTGATCATTTGAAGCCCCCCCCCCTCCCCATTTATTTAGTTTGTTTGTTTGTTTATGTATTTATTTTTGCTAATTTTTATCCTCGCTGTTAGCTGGTGTTCCTGGTTAATTTCATGTGGGGGCTGCACACTAAAGGACCCGCTGCTTTTATCCCCAAAGGGAAGTCATTTTCTGAGCGCTCGCTAAACGGTAATCATTAGCCTGTGTTTATAAGTGGGACACCCCCCTCCTCGAACCACAGGAGAACCCTACAGAGGGGGGTCACTGACATGGGGTTTACCTTTCTACAGGAAGAGTCCATTGGGATAAAGGTATGGCTTTGGGCTATGGGATCATCCGTGGATAGATGCCCTCATGATCTACTCAGGATAGGCTTGTTCCGGGGAGCTTGGATTACACGGAGAAGATAAAATTCTTTTGAAAAAATTTGGAGGCTGACGGTTAGACCGAGCGCCGCGCGGTTCACTGAGGCATGCTGGTAATCCTGCCGTCGCAGAGGCGAGCCAGCAGGTGGCGTCGCGACAGTTATTTACGTGAATGTTTTCGTGCTAGTCTATATCCACACCTGGGTCTACTGTTGTACCCTTGAGCAATTTAATTTATTTGATTTACTCCAGTAAAATATAAAGCAGCGTAAATGTATAAAACAGCAGTCGCTATGAGGGGAAATGGTCTAATGTAAGCATTCGAATCGCATTATATGCGAAGCTCCCGTATTTGATTCAAGGCGTAATAAGTGCCAGGAAATTCAAGTGCTTGGAAAGTGTTTAACCTGCTGAATTACAAACACCAGTGTCCAAATGTCAACGTAACTCTGACAGCTGAAGCAACGTGAACTGAGCCTTTTATCGAAGAAGAATGCTGCCGTTATAGGCTAGACTCTGACCTAAACACTTATGTTCTCCAATACATTGCATAAAATATACTTTGAAAAAAAAACTCTTAAAAATAGCTTCTATGTTCATTCAAACTGTGAAGTGAATATACATACATACACTATATAAAGTACTGGGACACCTGCCATTTCCCCACAGGAACCTTTATGACATCCCATTCTAAATAGATAGGCATCAATATGGAGCTGGTCCCCCCCCCCCCCTTTGCATCAGTAACAGCTGCTGCTCTTCTGAGAAATCTTTGCACAAGTGTATGTCGGAATTTTTGCCCATTCATCCAGAAGAGCATTTGTGAGGTCAGGCACTGATGTTGCATGTTAAAGCCTGGCTTTCAGTCTCCATTCTAGTTCATCCCAAAGGTGTTCAATGGGGTTGAAGTCAGGACTCTGTATGGGTCCTTCTGCACCAAACTCACTCAACCGTGTCTATATGGACCTTGCTTTGTGCACCGGGGCACAGTCATGCTGGAACAGAAAAGGGCCCCAAACTGTTCCCAAAAAGTTGGAAGCACAGAATTGCCCATAATGTCCTGGTATGCTGTCACTGGAACTACGGGTTCCAACCCAACCCCTGAAAAACAGCCCCATACCATTATCCCTCCTCCAGCAGACTTTACAGCTGGCACAATGCCGACAGGCA
>JABFEB020000041.1:4270314-4290037 GCA_019775895.2 Stomatorhinus ivindoensis
AGGGTTTAAAAACGTCCAAATACACGTTAAATAATTAAATAAATATGGCGTCCCTACTTCGCGGAAATTCAGTTATCACGGTCGGCCTTGGAACCTATCTCCCGCGATAAGTGAGGGATTACTGTATACACATTTCCTCAGGTAGATCATGAGTATTTATAATAATAATATTTACACCCATTCAATGACTAGACATTAATTTGTTCCAGGTTATGGTCGAGACACCGTCAAAAAAAAAATCGCACATCTTTCGGGTTCGGGCCCCGACACAGCCGTGGATGCCGTCGCTATCGGGAGCTAATCACAAACTGGCTTCTGCCATCTGAACATAAGGAAGCCGTCAGGGGTACAGTGGTGTCTACTGCAGTAGGCACAGAATGATATGTGCTGTAATTATGAGCATCAGAAGTCTTCCGTCGATCTCAGGCCGTCCAGAACTTCCACCTGCTGTAAGAGATTGAACAGCTAATTAGACCACCGAGAAGGGCATTTAGAAAACCAAATGTGAGCACTTCATTTTCTCTGTCTTTGCAAAGGGTTTCTTTATTTAGCTCAGCTGTAGAGATACAAGATTGTTCCATAACAGAAACGCACACAGCAAACGCTATGGTCTTTTCTGACATATGCAATTTAAAAAACTCCATATGTTCAACAAAGTCTGAGACATATAAAGAGATCAAACCATGAAAGAGTATCAAGCCAAATAAAAAATGCATGAAAACATCGGCTAATCAACTTAAAATGCTTAAAAATCTTACTAATTTTGGGGCACGCTTGAGATTGTTTGAATGGTCCCATCTTCTCGTTGTCTTTAACAGAGTTCAGCACCTCATTGTTTACATCCCCTGGAAGCAAAAACAATGCTTAATGGTTATGGGCTCACCAGACATAAGCTGAAGTAGTGAGTATCTCTACTTCATGTCACTTTAGCTTTGTGTGGTACAGACCATCATAAGTGTTTACATTTCTCTTGTAGCTGTCACCTTGATCAAGTTACAGCATTAAACCACATCTATGTAATTTGGTAGTGTGATGCACAACCATGCCTGAAGGTATGAATAGCAATGGGATTTTAATTTATGATCATCTGCTTGTCTTCTGCTAGAACAAACACAAGAATCTTTCTTTCTAAAACTTGCACAAACAACTTTAGTTAGAACTGGTGAATCTGACTGGACTTTGAAGGGGACTCGACAAAAGTTGAACCACTTGACCGAACAAACGTTCTCCACGAATCAGGAGTCTTGCTGCCGCTCATCACTGGTCGGCTGTGAAAACACAGGGTTCCAAAGACTAAGTGTCCCTTGCATGATCAGTCACCCATTAACCGCCTCATTCCTCTCCCCCATGTGCCTAAATGTACAGGAGAACCTGTCAGGTCCTGCTCTGTATAATCATGTGACTCTGAAGTTCTCGGTCTCTGCTGTGGCATTCGAAAAGTCATGGTAGTTTTCATATGAATTGCAAAAAAAAAAACACCACCACAATCGCACCTGTATCTCATCATGCAGAAGCTGTCTAAGAGAAATAATGCAAATTGTAATAACACGTTTCCAAACTGCTTCTGTAGCAGAAAATAACAATCAGAAGAAAAGATGCATTTAATTAGGATATAAAAAATTAGATATGTTGCAGTGTACACTTAAGTCAAAGGAAAATGCAATATGTGAAATATGAATCCCATTTTTCATCCATTCTATCACGTAAGAGCTTTGCCACATAAAGCCGCTGAATATGAAAGTTTCAAGCTCCGATCACGAAAGGCGGCGGTTTCTGTCAGAAATTCACACTCTGGGGGCTGCCGGGGGTGGGTAATGTGTTGGCTGTATACTGCCTGGATGCAACCCCTTCTCCTGTTTCACATTGTCGCGGGTGGGGGGGGGGGATCGTCGGACACTTCACCACAGCGTTGGGTTACCGTGCATTTTTTTTTTCTTTCCGCTTTTTTGTGCTTGGCTTTTGAATGGGTGGGATTGTTCATTGTTCAGGTAAAAAAAAAAAAAGGAAAGGCCTTTATCTTGTGTATTTCTCTGAAGGGAGAAAAAAGAACAAAAGACTATAGATGTAAAAAATCAACCCTTTCACAAATGAATGAAACCTAAGAATACATATTAATACATTTTTTTTGCGCGATGAACTCAATAAAAGTCGAAAAAAATCTTCTCAAAGGACGTGGCCTCTTAATTCTTCTGCTCAGTTTCCTGCTGTTGATCTCACATCTGCTGGAGACGCCACCCCATAGACTCTTAATTATTTCGGCAAATAAATGGGATAGGATCCTGTGAAATCCACCCTTCTATCTTCTACCAACATGTCCTTATTCTGTCAGGAGGTACGTCTGATTTTGCTACTGTTCGTACCTTGATTTCCGATCGAGGATCAGTTGATTCTATGAACACAATGCTGAATCACACCTGCGCACCACAAGCATCCTTTTTCCAAACAGGATTACCTTTGCGCTACATTAAAACTTCTCTTTCATGTTTGTTGTAATCCCCTTGAAGCTGTTCCGATGGATCTCGCTCCCAGCTCTACCCATGCAATCCAGACTATTTCTGTCTACACTTCTTCTTGTGACCATCTTCTGTAGCCCAATAATTAGAGGATGACACCACCACCCCCCCAAAGGTTATGGTTCAAATCCCACGGAATGTGTGTAAAATAGCCACTTCCGTGTAGATCAGCGATTCACCAATCGCATTTGGGTTGCAGCAAGTTCTGTAAGGGTCGCAACTGAGCTGGAATGCTAAAAAATGGGTCGCTGTGCAAGAAAGGCTGAAAACCACCACTGCAGTGTAACTTGCCCTGGACAGAAGCAGCAGGTAAGTAAATAAATGAAAAATCTTCTTTAGGTAAGATGTGGAGTCCGGTTTCCTTCTCAGTCATGTTCTTGCCCAATGGCAGTAATAACAGCAACGACAAAGATCACATAATGACTTCCCTGTGAACCACTATAGTTTTTATAACAATAAGTAAACCTATTCCTGCTTTTCAAGCCTCCAGTCTCAGACACTGGATCGCAGTAGCTGCCCACTGGATATGGGCACTGTAAAAACATACCATGCCAGTCTTTCTATTTACTTCTCCTTGTGCTTTTGCCTACAAAGGCAAGAACCACAAACTAGATGCTATAAAAAGTGACCTTCCGCTCATTCACGGCATTTTCTTGTTCCCATCTAGGAAATGTTCCTGTTATTGCATATATTTCAGTCTCTGCCACTATATAAATACTTGGCGATTTATTTATTTAACATTTTTTTATTCCGTAGCATCTTACAGAAGTGGGGACATTAATTGTAAATAAAATTATTTTATTTACAATTAAAGTAATCATCTGGCACACTATGTGCTTAAATATGATTTTATCCGTTGTATGAAACTTCATAATGAAAAAGCGAAGGGGCGTAGGAACCGGGGGGGGCGTGCTTCACCCAACATTTCATTTGGATTCATTCACCCACCTCCCAATAAATAGATCCAATTTATTTATATTATTAAGTCCCCCCCCCCCTCCCCCCATATCAAACTCTCTCCTACATTGTTGGAGTAATGCTACTGTTACTAATGCATCTCTTTGTCCTGCACCATTAGTATTTGATTTTGTTTTGTCCATGTCCATTATGGAGGATCAAAACAGAGGATAGAATGGGGGATCTGGCATGAAGTATAGCACAAGTATTATTATCATTATTATTCTATACTGCAACGTTGTTTTGCGCCTGCCCTGAACCTGGCATTGGTTGCACTATGGACACCAGGCACATCATTTAAGGCCCTGGACTCACAGGCGAATAGATGCTACCTGCAGCGACCTTATGATACCCAAAGCCAGATACGGACCGCAGATGTTCCGATACATGAACTGATACGAAATGAAATGAAATTAACAATTTAGACATTAAGAAAGATACTGAACAGTATTTCACTTTGCATTTAGCTGCATTACAGACTCGGCAGTTTGCTACATATGTATGACATATGATTTAAGTTACAAAAAGTAAGAACAGGCCTAAAGAAATGTTCTTTAAGGGCTGGTTTCCCGAACAAGGATTAAGACTAGTCTTGGACTAAATTGCCGCTTCAATGGAGATTTACCATTGTAACTCAAAGCTAGTCTAGGTTTAGGCTTAATCCTTGACTGGGAAACTGGCCATAAACGTCTGTGGTCTGCTGCTTTCATTTTGCCAGGGATGCCAAAAAGGGGGGACTAGAAAATCATGAACATATTTGGATTGGTCGGGGTGGGGGGCCCAATACTGTATGCTTTCAGGGGCCCCAAAATCTCTAGCAGGTCCTCTGATTATGACACTTGCTGATGGAACGGATTTCGAATAACACACCTGACACCAGAAAGGTGACTTGCTGACACGTGCTCCCGGGAACAGGTGACAGCTCGTCAGGCAAGATAGTGACCCTCCACAGGCCCACATCGAGGACGGCCGCCACTCGGCTGCGGAAGTCGAACCTGAAACCGGAACATATCCGGATCAGGTTACTCCGGCTTTTCAGCCCTAGCTAGCAAGGGTGAATTTCACCCAAAAACCAGCATATAATTATTAAAAAAATAACGACCATGCTTATTTACATTTTAATATATACATTTTAATTAGCACATTACTAGCCCCCAACTCCAAACTCGCCCCACAAAAAAATACGAAGAATGGATACTGGTGTTTGAATGAAAACCTGTTGTTATGGGGTCGCATGTACCGTTCGTAGAACAGAGTCACGTTAGTGCTAAATTCCACCCCCTCCAAAAAAAACTGCACATACCAAATGTCAATATACCCCCGTTATTGCATCCTCAATACTTAAAACCCCCCCCGCTCGTGTCTGCTCGGTGTCGTTCCCCCAGCATGAGGACGTAACCGATCGCTAACCTGCCGCCCTTCTAATATCGGCTGGCTCGGGTTCCCGCTGGTCTCAGCCAGAAGCAGGAGTGCCCACTTCCGCATTTGGGGGACGGAAAAATTGGCGGGGGGTCGGGGAGCGATGGCTTCCACCTACCTGCTAAAGGAGGTCACTTTGGGAAAGATCAGAGTCGCCGATGGAGAAAACGGCAGGATGTCTGCGCAGGACAGGATCTCGTTTCCACTCCAGAGGACAACTGACCTGTACATGACTGTGACAAAACCAGCTTTACAGGATCTCTCTGCCAAACGCCCTAATGGCACTTATTCACGTCCGCATCTGATAGCGGGCCGGAATGAACGATCGTGTAACTTAACCTCACAATTGTGATTTATGCCATACAAAAAGGAATTCCTGTTCAGGTGACGGTATTACGATTGACGCGGCCGCCGGAATGTAGCAGATTCTGAGTTCTCGTGAAATCAGTCACGCATGTAACCTGTGAAATCCCCGGTGAGCTGCAGATTGGTGTCCGTAAACAGCTGTCTGATGGTCAGGTGCGCCGGGCCGTGTTTGTTGGTCAGATCTCCCACCTCGCAGTGCAGAGGGTGCCTGGCAGAGCAGCTAGCGCTCTGAAGAAATGGGAGAATGGAGCAATCTTTATGTTTTTCTTTTCCCACAATCCCCTTCTTTCAAACTGCACAACAAGCGGGAGTGAAGTGAATATCCAGCAGTTCTGGCGTCCTCGGAGGAGAAGTCAAATTGTCAATATCGGCGGTCAGGGCCTCAAGGTCTAACAGGTGAACAAGACCACTTAGCATATTAGCAACAGGTCAAAGGTCACTCTGGTATGATTCCAGGGTATGCATTTTACTAAACTGGCAACCCCTCCAGCCGGTACTCCTGCTTTGTGCCCGTGCTGCCTACAAATGTCTCCAGAATAGGCAGCGGGAAGATGGATGGATTGAACCAAACTCATCTGAGGAGAGCGGCATGTGCGGTTTTTGCTACAAAACATTCTTGGGCTTAGACCTGATGAACACAGTGAAGATGATCTAGAGGAAGGGAAAGCAACAGACCTCTGAGCTCATGTTGAAAGGATTGAACTGGTCGCCCACGTCCAAACACTCCTGGGTATCCTCTCCTGTACGGTGGCTGTGTATGGACCAGGAAACCTCAGTGACCTTTGAACCAGGATGCAAAAGGACGTCGACGTGAACAACAAAGGATGCCCAAACCTCAAACGACATATGACCAAAAAAAACCTCTAGAGTTACTGATTCAACAGTGTTGGCCACTTTTACACACTCAACACTCTGTTGTTCCAAAGCGCTTCCACTTTGCAGTAATACCAGTATTTGCAGTAATACCAGTCTCAGTATTTTTGTCCCTATAGTGTATGACGCAAAATGAGTTTAACCTTGGAACTACAACCACCAATGGTTCTCAAGTCAGCGTTTGTTTGTGTAGCTTGACGTTAGGTGTACATATGGAGATGATGGTTCTACATTCATACTCACATTCATCTCCTGGGCCGCATGTATGTCCACCTCCAGTAAGCTGTCACCATGGCTCCCGTCTTTAAATGCCTGCTGGGACTAGAGAGCCATGTTGCCATTACTTGCGCCACCCAAGCAGGCCCCAAGACCCCTGCCACCCCGCAACTCCTGCACCTCCACAACCTGCGTGATTTAGCGCGGTAAACCGACAGCCGGGCGCAGACCACACTGCCAGCCCCATCTGCTCAGCGAGGGGTGGGGGGGCTCCGGGGCAACCACAAAGCGGGGTGGACGGCAGTAGACACCCCCCACCCCACACAAATGCAGCGCTTGCACACGCAGCCTCAGGACACCAGTGTTATGATCCATGTTACTCATTAATTCACAGCCCCCCCCCCCCAATAAAGTGTCATGTTTTCCTGGCAGCTCTAAAATGACCCCTCCCCCCATTATTCAGCTCCTCCAGCATCTTAGAGCTCCTCAAATAATGTGTTCATGGGGATTTATGAACAATAAAAAACCAGGATACAATAAACGCATTCAGCAGGAAGGCTGTTTCCCTTCTGCACTCTCTACCCTGCGCAGATCTAACATACAAGACCTCCTCTGAGGCTCTGAGTCCTTTGCAGGACCTATTCTCTACCCCAACCACTTTTTAAATACCATGAAGAATCAAACTTCTGTATGCTTAGAAAAAACAGATGAAAATAATAATAAGGTAGCAGTGAAGGAGTGCAGATTGCTGTAAGTCTTACCAGCTTGATGGTTCCTGTCACAGCACCTTCGAAGACGACCGTTGCTTTTACCCAGAATCCATCAGAACGGTTATCCGCAACAATGTTAGCACACTGCATTCTGGGTCAGCGTCGGGTCCACGATGCCAGACAGAAGATACAAATTCCTTATTTGAATATGCAACTTTTTTTTTTTATTTAATATAAGAGGCTGGTCAGACTAATGAACAAGCCAACAAGATCTATGAAACAGCCAAAAGTGTCTGAAGGAAGCAGAGAATTGTTCTCTTTGATACAGTAAGTAAATGATAAAACGGATTTTGTTCTTCATGCATCAAACCAAATAAAACACATTTTCTTACGTATCTTTTTACAATTCACAAACGATAAAACATACAGTGCGTTTTCTGCAACCTACATTACACTCGGATGGGTGAGTCCCTGCTAAGAAAACCAAGAAATCCTTTTACATTTTTAACTTTTCATGAAGAACGATTATCCTGTGGCCATGTGTCACCAGACAGTAAGCATAGATAGAAAGAATCTCCAAACGAGGAAGGAAATTTCTTCCCAGACTCAAGACATCCTATCACATAATTACTTAATTGCAATGGCAAAGGTGGAATATGAAGAGAGGCATACAGTTAGGGATCCTTCACACAGACGACAAATTAGTTCACCTTTACAAATGCAAGATCCACGGGAGGAAAGGAATATATATCAAGAAATCCTTAAAAAGATTAATGAATTGTCCACTACTAGATTAAAATCTAGACAGATGGATGATCAAGATAGGTAAAATCATCTACAAAAGTTAAACGCACAGTGTGGGAAAAAAGTGACTGCATTTAAGCGTGAAGGTTTCTGCGAGGGTCCAGCACCTTCCAGAAGAGGGTGTTGGCGACCAGAATTTTCACGCGACAGACTTTTTGACATTGACAAACCAGAGAGGAACTGTTGATTTAAATGTGGTCCAGCTCAGGAAAAGCAAAATTAAATAGATTCCCCACAAAACGGTGAACAGGATACCATCTGTGCTTCATCATAAGCTTCCTCATAGCATCAGGTTGTTTCCTTATATTATTTTTACATTTAGGAATAAAAATGGTCCAATGGGAAAATATGTCATGAGAATGTAGAAACGTTATAATTTGCATGGTTCTGTCTCATTCCTGCTACAAAAACACAAGTACAATATTAAAGGACATACAGTAGAAACCACTTATAGTGATCACAGTTATAGTAATCACAGTTATAGTGATCACGGTCATATTGCTTATATGGATCAAAAAGCTTGGGACTGAATCATTCCTGTATAAATACTGTTTAACTAATTCAACTCAATTTAACTAATAAGATATATTTTATATACAATACTGTACCTTACCTTATATTGTATTACCTTATATTCATGTAATAAATATACAAATGTCAATTAGATGGTAAATCTGCCTGAGCCATAAAGAAAAAGTAAAAAAAATGGCTTTAATGATCATCCGCTTAAGTCCGCTTATGCACAGTGTTGTCTTTATGGTTAGGGAAGCGCACTTGTAATTGAAAGATTGCTGGTTCAAATCCCCGACCAGCAAGGTACTGCCCCCAAACACCGCCCCCTGGGCGCTGAATTAGTTGCCCCCTGCTATGTCACATATGGGTTAAATGCAGAGGACACATTTTGTTGCAGCGTGTTGTGGTGTGTCAACAATGACCACTGATTGTCTAAATCTTATAGTGACCAATTTCACCCAGACAGACGTGATCACTATAAGCGATTTCCACTGTATATTCTTGGAAATATGTGAAATATCCTTTCTTCACACTTACCTGGATCCATTAAGGTAGTGAATGACCAATGACCGTCCAACGATGCTATTCGGTCCAGTCAGCGGCATGTTGCAGTCTTGATATTGGTTTTGACTCTGGTCCAGATCGGTCAGCAGCCCGAACTTTCCACTAATGTCTCCGATCTCATACTGGTCCACGGTGCCATTGCCGGGGGGAGGGGAAGAGGACTGATTGATGGCCAGGGGATTGAAATGACCCATGATGTTCCTATTTGAACACGGATTCTCTGTGCTATTGATGGGCAGTCTGTGGACGTGGTAACCCCCAGCCATCCAGTTCAGGTTTGACAGCGACACATTAATGGTTGTTAGACCCGGGAAGCCCTGGGAGAATCGGACATGACCCTCAGACGTGCCAGACCCAAACCAAGTGCCCGACTGCGCTTTGACCAGGTGAACGGCCGTGATGTTAGCGCAGGCTAGCCGGGCGGCATTACCGTCAGCTTCGTGGATCACCACTGACCTCCCGATCATAGAGTCTGCTCCCACTGTCCAGGAAGTCGTGTCGGTAACAAAGTACTTCGTCTGAAATTCACCCACAACGGCGGTGATGCTGATCGGCTGATATTTGCCCGTCAGGTCACCGATCTCGCAAGCAAAAGGATTGTCTGGCCTGCAGTCAGTGGTATAGCTGCTGTCGCTGATGTTGATGTTGAATGGGTTCCAGTGGTTCCCGGTGCTCCCACAGCTGCTCTCATTACTGTCTGTCTCGGTGCTGATGGGCCACTGGTGAATGTGCCAGTTATGCCCATTGCTGACTGGAACAGATGAATTCCCGTAACTGAGATCCATGAAAATTGACACATCAGTGTATGGGTTACTCTTCAGTTGGGTGAAATAAATGGTTCCAACCACAGGGTTCCTGAACACTGATTTTAACACCATAACCTCTCCCGGGTAACCAATGGTACCACAAAGAAGCCTTTCACCATTGGGCTGGTAGATCACCACAGACCGACCCACTATGCTGTTGTTTCCAAAGAGGGGTAGATTCCAGTCACTGAAGAATTGCTCAACATCGCTGATGTTATCCAAGGACCCATGTCTCCCACTGAGGTCACCGACCTCGTACATATCATGGGTGGCCCCTGGACCATGGGGATAAGTGGGATCACTAACGGTTACCTTGTGTGGGTTCCAGTGATCACCCACGTTGTCATGGCTACAAACATCCTCTTCACTAGACCTGCTTTCTGGCATGGGAAACTGGTGCACATGGTAGGTTCTCGTCATGTTCTTCGTGTTCATCAGATTAACCCTGACTTCTGTGACATCAAATGGAGATACCTGACTAAACGTAAATGTGCCCTTGGTTCCTTTCATGTCTATGAGAGCGTGCACAACCTTTTCTTCCATTTCTCTGATCTTGCTGCAAGTGTAAGTCTCTTCGACTTTGAGGAGTAAAAAGTGTCCCTCCCCAATGAAATCTTGAACATCCCTGCGACACCTCACAGGCTTGACGGGGTACCCCACTGCTAGGTCTCCCAGCAGCGACAAATCGGATGGCTTCAGGTTGTTTATGAGGGCCTTGCAGGTCGGGGAAGAGCCCTGGGAGACGTATGCGGTGACATTAGCCACCCCGACTATGCCGCGGAGCGTTATCAGGCCAGAGAGCACTCTGGTGGCGTTCTCGCCTACGTTTTGGCGGATGTACACATCTCCTGCCACGGGGTGGAAGAACCTGGCCTGCCATGTCCTGGTGCTGACGTTCCGGCGAACATTGCCACAAGCCGTCTTCCCGTTGGCCATCTCCACCACCAGCGAGAGGTCATTAAGGCTGGGCCTTTGCCGGAATAGGTCGGATACGTCAACCGTGGCTTGTGGCCTGTCAGCAGCGAATGTGAAGACCTTGGGGCCAATGTTTGCTTCCAGGCATGGACTGAGAAAATGCCCGTACATCACAGGAAACTCGGCGAGGGAAATGTTCATGTGACTCTGAGCTCCTGTGAGGTTTAAGGTGGCCGTCCTCAGACTGGAGTCAAATGTCACCTGTCCAGTCATCCCTGCCATGTTTATGCTTGCTTGAAAGACCATACAGTGGGCAGCTCCTGTACGAAGGGTGAAAACACTGATGCCTGGACCCAGACATGTTTCTTTATCATACACCCATCTCTTTTACATGATGCTGATCAAGGACCACTTCATAGTCAATCTAGATCCGTGGTCACCAACCCTGCTCCTGGAGATCTTCCACCCTGCAGAGTGCAGGCGCAGCCCTAATTCAACACACCTGATACAGTATTGCAGTCAGCTATGCAGGAGCTAAGTTGGCTCTGATACTGTGATGCTACAGAAGGGCCTGATTTTTTTGTATCAGGTGTGTTAAATTAGAGTTCCAACTAAGATCTGCAGGGTGTTAGATATGCAGGAGCAGACCTGGTGACGATCATGGGTGTCGTTAGGTCCGATCATATTTTAGCCCCGATGCCAATTATCCTCTTTCAAAAACAAAAAAGTAAAGCCCCAGATAAACTTGACGTAGTCCCCGATCTTCTCAATAGCTAAACGGTGACGACTAAACTAGAACATAAAGAACACAAAGTATCCTTTAAAAAACTCTTTTAAATCCGGTACTTTTTCTATGGTCGTCCCTGTGAGTAACTGTTATTTTCTTTGCACATACGCTTACGACTCGCATAATCACGCCAAATAATATTCTTAGAAAGAAATTTAAAACGCAGATATAAATTTACATCTCCTCGTGCTTTAACATCACCACGAGCTTCGCTGACAAAAATACCGTAAAGAAAGAAAAAAATCCTGTTTTAGTAAAACTACTGCAAGCTGTCAGAAGGTGATGCTTCTTATCTTTTTCATACACCTTGTGTGATCTGCGGGTCCATTTTCAGGAGTTATCCGTGCAGATTAAAACGTTCATTTTTTAAGTAAAAACAAATAATTATAGTTTTCGTTCAAACTAATTTAATCACCGTAGATTTTAACCAAATCACGTTTATATTTTCCCTGCCCCTGTTTGGTAAAAATGGTATTCCGGTCTTTATTAAGATAGAATACACCAATTTTAGCAGTTTCAGGTAAACCATTCCTAGACTACGAGTTATGCTGATTTCAGTACATATTAGTACGGTGGACTTGTAGCTTTTCTGGCGACCACTAGAATTTTCGCTACTTTCTTTAGACTCTTTAAAGCTAATTAATGCCCCACCCCCATGTTGGCATTCGTGTTCAGCACAGTGCTCAGCTCAACAGCCACGTCCTGATTCACTGCTTCCCTTTCATCTCCATCCACCAGGGGACATAAGCATGAGCCTGAATCATCTCCCACCACCCAAGATTGGGACCATCAGAGATGTCTATCACAGTATTTACTTACAACTTCGTGTATTTATCCACACTATCAGTAAACTGTTGCTAAGCAAACAGGTGTGTATTGTAGACGAATATTAACCAATATCAGAAATGAAATTGATTCAGGATGCAAGACTTTCCTGTTTATTGCAAAAAGAGCATGGACTGATCGTATCAGGAATCCGTCCGCTTTGTGAAGTATTACATCGCGAATGACGAATCAAAACAATTAAAATGTATAATCGGAATGATACATTAAGCGGAAAACGAGGCCATTTCAATTTGTCCTAGCATCACTCTTTATTAACAAACTTTTGCTCTCTTTTTGCTTTAACGCGTTAACAGCAACCTTTATCCACTTCAGCATCAGGAAAACCAATGACCCGGTTCGGACCTTCGCGTCCGCATAATCGCACACAGACCGCAGCTAAGACCGACCGTGCCATTGCGGCAGTCCTAACGCTTAAGTACTACACTCCGGGTCCGATATCAGCGGTTATAAACACAGGCACGCAGAGGCAGAATCAACAGGCGGCAGTTACTCACCCCAGAGATTCAGCAGCAGGAGAAGCGGGGAAAGGCACATGATGGCAGGTGTGAGTGTGTGTGTTTGTGTGTATGTGGTGGGGGGTGGCAGGTACAGCTGCACAGGCAGGATGTCCACGGTGGCTAAAGGTGCGTTAGCTGTGAGCAGGACCGATCTATCAACCCCACCTCATATGGCAACCCAAACTACCATTGGCTCACACAGGCCACCTCTGCGTGACACTCTGCCTCAGAGGTGGGAGGGAATAGGCTTGGCGGGGGGGCAGCACACCCCCCATTCCTAATTGCCGTGACCTGCGTCTCACAACACCAGAATGAGTGCATGGTTATCTAGCATGCATCCAGTCCTATTTAAGCTTTGCGCTTATAATTCTGAGAAGAAACTGTAAACCAGAGCATTGTCCCCGGCTTGAATGAAGCCATTAAAGTGGACAGACCTGTAGGTGTTCCCGTCCTGCAAACCGCCTAGTTTTTAAGCCCTTAGTTTTGTTTTCACACTTCGGACTCACCTTCTTGGGTCGGGATATTAAAGGTATTTCTGTCCATGTATTTTCAGCGGTCATTACGATGATATGGTGATATGGTGATATGATGATATGAGATGTCCAGAAGTCCCGTGGCTAATTGCGCCCTGCAGGTCATGCCGCTGGTGACATTTTGTCCTTTTCTGTTCTATTCTCGGCCAGGGTGGGGCCAATGCCCCACAGATGTGTGTATTGGGGGGGACACAAGCCACTAGAACAACACGGTATACATATACATGTTAATGACAGACCTGGGGAAACAAGACCAGGCAAAACAACAGGAAACATCTGCTCACAATCGAGGGTGTGAGACACAGGAGGATCGTACGAGCAGGTCATGACAGGGAGCCAGGATAGGGCACAAGGCAGGGGACACCCAGGACGGGATGCCAGTCCATCACAGGGCACAAGACAGGGGACACCCAGGACGGGATGCCAGTCCATCACAGGGCACAAGACAGGGGACACCTAGGACGGGATGCCAGTCCATCACAGGGCACAAGGCAGGGGACACCCTGGACGGGATGCCAGTCCATCACAGGGCACCGGGCAGGGGACACCCAGGACGGGATGCCAGTCCATCACAGGGCACGAGGCAGGCGACACCCAGGATGGGATGCCAGTCCATCACAGGGCACAAGGCAGGGGATACCCTGGACGGGATGCCAGTCTATCACAGGGCACCGGGCAGGGGACACCCAGGATGGGATGCCAGTCCATCACGGGGCACGAGGCAGGGGACACCCAGAATTGGATGCCACTGTTATCGTATATGAAGCATTTGAACAGACTCTGCAGCAAAGTCTTACGAAAATAAAGAAACGATAGGCTAATAAATTCATAAAATATTTGAAGTTTTATGACAATTTGAAAAAGAATTAAAGATGTGTGGAATAAATTTAACTTTAGTATAATCCTATAATAATATCTATTTCCCCCCTCCACCTTCTTAGACTTAAATGTCGACCGCACTTACATGTCATGGGGAGTTAAATTAATTGTTGCATGCTGGACCGAATGTCTTCCAGTATGATACAATTTAATTCATATAAAAATGTATATATTGAGAAACTAATTTGTCCCAAAAGGGGCATTGCAATGAATCAGAAAAGCAGGTGGTTTGTCTGTCTCTCCCTACTCATCCCTGGACCCGCTTTCAACAAAAACTCATCAAACTCATCTAGGCTACAATTAGCAGTGGTAACTTGCGAACAGCTTTTCGAATGAGACGTAGTCCTACTTTCTTCATCCCCCATCATTTGTATCTCAGGGCTGCGGTCACACACCTGGCAGCGGGCTGACCGTCCCTCTCCGCCAAAAGCAGATTCACCGTGGTGTAGTTTATACTCTCACAGCATCTCTTGAGAAACAGAAACATATTCGCTTCCCCTTTAATGACTCCTTGTTATGGGTCCGGTATTTTTTTCAACATTTTTTCTTATAAAACTACTTGGATATTAAATTTCGTCTATTTATACACCCACATATTTTAACAGAATGATTCAGGTTAAGCAGGTTTTCTAAAAGATATTGTAGTGGATTTCCTCCTGGGACTTGATCCAACAACCCCCCGGTTCTTCAGTGGAACACTGCTTATTGGGTTACAGGGCCAAGGCCCAATTGGGCGTCTCCTGCATCTCGCCATCACCCATCCAGCACTCTGCTAATTATCACAGAATTTGGTAACAGAGTTTGTAGTTGATACTTTGATACTACATATCATTTGCTTTCCTTCACTGGGTTTCTTATGAGTCTTGATAAACTGCGGTTCCGGCTGCACTGCTGTGCATTGGACAAAAACAAAAGATTTTGAGAAAACAAAAAAAAATCTCTAAAGTGTAAAATACACAGAAAGCAACAATTAAGGAATTACGTGAAAGAACTCTCCGTCATTATTTCTGAGAATTAGTGGTTGCGTTTTAAAATGATTTATTCATTTTGGCTATGCGATGTCTTATTGTGTTACGGTCACAGTGGATTTCACCTTTTGGATCTGAGGAAAGTGATGCCCGTTGTCAGTCAGGAATGACATTGAAAAGAAAGGAAACAAAATGGTCAGTTCATTAGGGGAACAACATCTTCCTATAACAATGTCTTTCATCAGGCATGGGAACAAATTGCAGTTTCTATTTCTGTATGCCTTAGCTTTGAACTGACAGCCAGTGTGTAAATATCTCCATTTTGAGAACTGATCCACTCATTAAAAAATGAATATTCGTGTACAGTAGATGACAAACTCATTGAGGAAGCCTTTAAACCCATAATCTCACTTTATTTTTCGGAAAAGTTGATATTGGTGTAATTATCGTAAATCGGTACATAGCGTGGTTGGCACAGTGGCGTGGTGTGACACTGCTGCTTCGCACATTTAAAGACTAGGGGTCGAGTCTCCAGCTCTGCTGGTGTGGAGTTTGAAGGTTCTCCTTGTATCATTGTGGGACTTCTACCAGACAAAGTCCAATAACATACTAAGGTTGCCAAACTGTCTGCCACAAAGTCCATAAACATCCATCCACCCATTCTCCAGTCCCCGTTCTTAAATATTGGGACCACCGCCCCAGTCTGCCAATCCAAAGGTACTGCCATCGCCTCCACACAGTGATGAAGAGGAATGGCAGCCAGAACAACCCAACAACACCCCCTGCCGATCAGACCTGGTGATCCACCTAATGCAAAGCAGGTCAGGGCCTGACTAGTTCTTGAATGGGAAACCTACTGGGAAAGTGGGTTGTTGCTGCAAAAGGTGGTGACCTTTCGAATCAGGCCGCCTAATCAATCCCTGTATCTAATTGGTGAATTCTCTCCTGCCACCTTACCTACCGTGTGGTGAGTGTGCTGCTGCAGAATGGCTGCTGTCGCACCATCCATGTGGGAGCTACACGGTGGTGGTTGCTGAAATGGTTCCCCACTGCTTCTGTAGAAGTGCTTTGGGTGTTGTGAGAGGTGCTGCATAAACATAGCTTTTATTCGTTCATTCAACAACATCAAGAGCTTTGAAGAGCTCAGGGTGCATTTCATCCACCCCTGGAGTCTTACCACTGAGGACCTTTTTTAGTGACCAAGGAAGGCATATCAGTTGGGATGAGGAGGTCTTTGAAATACTCCGTCCACCACCTGACTATATCCCCATTTGAGGTCAACAGTTCACCCCTGTTATAAACCACACAGGCAAAGCCTCGCTTCCCTCTACAGAGTCACCTGACAGTTTGCCAGACAGTTTGGAGGCCGACCAATTGTCCTTCTCAACGTTCTCACCAGACTCCTCCCACGCCCGAGTTTTTCCTCCACCGACTGCCAAAGCTGCATTCTATTTGGCCTCCCGGGACCTGTCAGCTACTTCAGGAGTCCCACAAGCTCACGAAACTTCTTCAGCCTGACAGCTGCCTTTACCACTGGTGTCCACCACAGGGTCCAGGGACTGCAGCCACATCTGGCACCACCAACTTACGGCCACAGCTCTGCACCGCCACTTCTGCAGTGGAGTGCCAGAACACTGTCTGTTCAGGCTCATTTTACCCCGAATCACTCGGGATGCAAGAAAAGTTTTGCCGGAGGTGTGAGTTGAAGATCTCCCTGACGTTGCCTCCAGCAGACACTCCTGGCACATCCTCGCTATACGCTTGGGTCTGCCAGGTCTAGCCAGCATCATCCCCTGCCCTCAAATCCAACTCACTACCAGGTGGTGATCAGTTGACAGCTCAGCTCCTCTCTTCACCCAAGTACCCAAAACATGTGGATGCAGATCCGATGATACGATTACAAAACCGAACACCAAACTGTAGCATAGGGTGCTCTGATGGCAAAAATTCCAACAGACACTCTCCAATATCTTGCGGAAAGCCTCCCCAGAAGAGTGGCAGCTGTTGCAGCTGCAAAGGGGGGGACCGACTCAATATTGATGCCTATGGATTTAGAATGGGATGCCATAAAGGTTCCTGTGGGTGTAATGGCAGGTGCCCCAGTACTTTTGTCTATATAGTGTAAGTTCCTACTCTCACCTAGGGTGATGAGCTTTGGGTAATGACTGAAAAAAGTGACACAGTGGATATGAGCTCAGCTTTAGAGGGTGAGGAGTTCAGACATTCAGGAGGTGTTCATCAGAGATGCTGCTCCTCCACATCAAAAGGAGCCAGTTAAGGTGGGTTGGGCATCTATCTAGGATTCCTCCTGGACTGCTCCCTGGGGAGGTGTTTCGGGCATGTCAAACCGGGAGGCTCCGGGGCAGATCCAGGACACGCCGGAGAGACGGTGTCTTTCAGCCGACCAGGGAACACCTTGGTATTTCCCCTGGAGAGGCCGGAGGAGGTGGGTGGGGAGAGGGAGGTGTGGGCATCGCTGCTTAGACTGCCCCTGTGACCTGACCCTGGATAAGCAGCAGAAAATGGATGGATAGAAATATTAGATGGATGGGGTCCATGTTCCTGTGTACGACAAACGGGTTTAGAAAATGGATGGATGGATGGATTGAAGGATGGATGGATGGATGGACAGTTTATGGTACATAAAGAAACGCCTGGATAGTTCTAGATTTTACTGCAGATTTACAGTTAATCCTGGATCAGGGGTTACTTTCTACAAAGTGATCTTTGTTTGCGACACCTGGTGGATAAAACTATAACAACGATTCAGAAGAAAAGCTCGTGCAATATGACGGCTTACCATGTGGATCTCATCAAGGGATTACGGTCCGAACCGGTTGAGAAATATGGAGCTAAATGACACCTTTTGATAATGAACTAGTAAAACACTAGCGACACGTGTATTAAACGTTAGTTGCAACCGGGAGACTAGTTTAAACCCAGTAAAATACATACAGCTCAAGTCTACGGACATTCACCTGAGTTTCTTGCTGAGGGGTATGGCGAAAGTGCTCAGGATGAATGTGAGCAACTAGTAATCTTTAGTTTATGCAGAGTATGCGGTTGTCGTTTGGACTTCACACTGAGCGCGTATATGACATCGATGACTCAACATGTGATAGTGAAATATAAATATATAACAGAAAACAAAATAACTTATCTTATTTTATTATTCTGAATTTATTGCATTAGTCGAAAGCTTAACATTACCTGAATATCCACTCGTCACTGATGGATCTCAAATAGTTAATGTTACGCCTCCCGCCCATCCTGCACAGCGCATCTGTTGCGTTTTTTTAAGTTGCGTGATTTCACGCTAGATGGCAGCATAACCAAACTATTTGAGCGTAAGTATCTCGACGTAGAGTCGAAATAAAACTAATGTGCAATTTATACAATTAAACTGTATTTGAATGATCAAATATAAACAACAGAATTGTATAGTCCACATCCAAGTCATCAAGACAAATTATTAGCAGATAGCTCAAGACTGAAATGCTGGGTACGACGCTCTTCCCCAACTGCATGTGAAATACAACATGGACTTTCACCCATATGCAGCATTTGAGTGCAGAGCTCAGTTTAGCAACTGGAGATTCTTTTACTAACCACAATGTTATGACTTGTGATGTATGTCTGAATCACGTAAAAACACCTGCATTATCAAAACGAGTTCAACTAGTTTGAGTCGTGTTTTCTGTGGTTGACAAGTTGGTATGGGTCAAATGTTTACGAATTTCACCGTGACCGGGCAAGAAGACTGAAAACGGAAACTGCTCATTAATCACGTGATGCGATCAGTTTGGTTGATTGCAGACTTAAAGTAAACGAGTTTGTAGACTGTAGACACTTGGCTTCACATTAAATCGATTCTGTTACCCGTCTAGGTATTTACCTGGAAATGCTGTCTCCACTGAAGGGCGCCCTGTGTTTCCTGGAATTTGGCACCAGGGTCACCAAAACCCTGTATACTGGCCAAGTGGCTATGGATGGATGGATGGTGAATTGACAGATATCCGGATGTCTTTGTATAGTAACTTACGGCATTTGAAAAATGCTTATTTGTAAAGGACAACACTGCGCTCGTGAATTACAGAACATCGCTGAGCTGTCAGCCTGATGGCATTTTCTAAAGGGTGATGTTAAGGACCCAAGTGTCCTGCTGTGACATTTTCAGCATGAAGTGACCATCTAACCATGCAAATAATTTCTCCACCGCGCTTCTATTATTAAAAGTCAAATTCGCATATTAGGGGAAGTGCGTATTACCATTCAGACGCCATAAAGGTAGCAGACAGGGCGTATGCAAGGAGAGGGCCTGTTTAAGTGGTGTTACTAGTGTGGTTACTGAGGCACGCCTGGTGGTTCTTGCCACAGTAGTGCACTTCAATAAGGACCTAAAGTCTCCAGGGAAAATATCCAGTTATATAAACGGATAAAACTCACAAGTTCTTTTGGAATGAAGCGTTAGTTAAGCGACTACAGTAATCCCTCACTTATCGCAGGAGATAGGTTCCAAGGCCGACCGCGATAACTGAATTTCCGCGAAGTAGGGAC
>JABFEB020000041.1:4313295-4328152 GCA_019775895.2 Stomatorhinus ivindoensis
CCCCCCCCCCCCCCCCCCCCCCCGTTAAAGACTGCAAATTTGATAGGTTTCTGTTTGTGGACGAGTGCTTAAGTGGCGATAAGAGACGGAAAGTAGCAGCCCGCCCCCCCACGACCTCTGCAGGTTTTCAGATGAATGCCATCCTTTCATGCTAGGATATCGGCAGGAGGAACTCCTTGTTGGCTCGTGTGATAATGCCGGGCTTTCACTTTCCCTGGGCCTCCGCGGTGATACTGCGTCACGGTTAAACCACCGGTCACACGGTCACACGGGGTCTCCCACCCAAGCGCTTAACACTCATCAGTGTGGTTCATCTCGTACTGAAATCATTTACTTTTTCAGATGCTGGGGAGTTTTTCCTGCCCGGGTGTGGAGTTGCAGCCTAGGGCTGATATAAAAGCGTCGTCCTCAATATGGGAGGGGTTGTTGGAAAAGCCTGATCCATTCTTCTACCCCTAATGCCTGTCCGTCAGCACGGCTGCGATAAGATCAGTGTCTTGCAGTTTAGTGTGCAGGGTAAGTGATCAGGGTGTTCGGAGAGCCACAGTGTGTGGTGGGCGGGACACAGGGAGGGTTACAGGGCGATGTGGCCTGTGGGCAGATGACGCCGCTCTGCGCTCTGCCGCTCTGTATCAGTGTCGGGTCATCGCCGATGTAGTGTTCCTCACTCTCTTTCTCATTAGTATGCGTGTTTGTACACAAAAACATTTCTCAAAGATGAGCTCGATCGGTTTTCTTTCCAGCCGTTCAGCCAAGCAGCCGGCCCGGTCCAGTATCGACCGCGGGGGCTCCTCCGGGCCCGCTCCGTATCTGGTGTTCTAGAGAAGATGCCCACTATCTTATTCCAAACCCCTTCCTCCCTCTGGCCAAGGCTGGCAACCTGGAAAACGGCTTCCACGTCCATCAGCAGTCAGTCTACGAGTCTCTCCTAAGTGCCGTCTAATTGCAGCAAAGTGGGTCATACATTATGCCCTAATTCATGTGATAATGAACGAAACCCCCCCCCCCCCCCCCCACAAAGAAATGAGGAAAAATGACGCTGTCTGCCCAGAATAGGTGGTAAAATGAGAAGGGCGTGGACGGGGGGCCACATTACGCAACGTTGCACTGGGATCGCCTGACGTTATGTGAGCGCGGGGCCCTGTCCAGCTGCTGAGGTCACCCCAGCTGCCTTGTGTTCACCCTGCTCTCTGCACGTTACTCACCCTCAGCCTTGGCATCTGCTTCGCTGGGTTTAGCTTGACAGCGAATGCAGCTTTTTAAAAATAATTTTTATGACTCTATCAGCCAACCGCAATATGGCCTCCACCCCTCCCCCCCTTGTTCCCCCCTCTCTCTGTGAGAGACTATTGCCTGACACCCCTGTTTAGATGTGCTGGCCGTTTGCAGGGGGCAGCCAGGTGTCTAACGCCAGGTCGTTGCACTTCCAGTCCCACTGTGCTCTCTGGCGCCCCCTGTCTTATTTTTAGGCGTCAGGACAGCCCCATCCAATAGCCAGTTTTTTGGGCATTAAGACACCCCGTGGTGTTAAAAGTTTGTGCAAACGCAAGGTGTTCGCTTTTGATGGACGGCCAAGTGAGGGTACGGGGGTTAGTTGGGGGGCGGATCTGCTAAGCTCTGATGTCGGGAGAGCGGCGAGTTCGCCATCTACGTGCTGCTCCCGAGGCCGACCGGGCAGCCGCCCGCCGCGCCCACAGACCCCATCGCCCGGTCCTCTCCTGGCATCAGTTCCCCCCAACCTGTCACCGTACGGCAGAACAGTTGTAGAAAACGGTAGTGTCCCTGTAGCGATGAGAGCTCTGACCCCGTTCAGGGAAACTTGCTCCATGCCTCAAACCAAGGTGATAATCATGCTTACTGTGTTATGGTGCCTGTCTTACAGACTACAACTTAATGATCGCTCCATGTGTAGGGCAGCTCGCCACCCCTGTTCGCTAGGAGATTGCCCAACATCCTCTCAGGCCATTCTCAGTCCGTAAACTTGCAGTCGGGATTGTTTCAGGCAATTATGAGGGGGCCTCTTGTTCTCACGCTAGTCTGAGAGGAGTCAGTCGATCAGACCAAGCATAAGTGTATTGCGGTCCATTTCCCCCGGAAGGGGGGTGTTTTTTATCTCACGTTGTCCTCCCGTCTTTCGTTTAGATTCTGGAGTACAATTTCAGGGTTGGTGCTTGGGATTCCTGCAGTCTGAAGCACCCTTAAAAGTACACCCCCATATTGGAAAAGCTTAGTGGAGAGACCTTGGCCTCGTGTGATTTGTTGCCATAGCAATGCAGCTGCTTCTGATCAGCGGAAGTAGAAATATCTCACTGTCCCTCCACCAGCCTACCTCAATTTCTGAAGCAGGTAGGTTGTATCTGCCTGTCTGGTGGTTCTCAGCCGAGCGAGTAAACGTGCGTGGCAGCATTTACCCAAAAGCCGTGACGTAAACACAGAGCTTTATGGTTTGTTTTGTTAGCCTGAGATTGCGGCTGTACCCCGGAGCTCAAAAGGTGACGTGAGCACGGCGCCGTTCGCGGACGGAAGTGTGAACGTGCCCTCGGGGATGGACAATGCCTGAAGATGGCCCTTTTCCTGGAAGCTCCTTGCTCGACTTGTGTCATGTTTCCCTCCATAGGATGTCCTGTGTGGAAGATAGAGTGCTGGCGACTGTCGATTCATGGAAACAAAAACATGGGGTGATAGGGAGAGGACAAGGGAGGAAGGATGCAGTCGTCTTTTTTTCCTGGGACTTGTCAGTTTCCAAGATGACAGCAGATATTCCGCTTCCTCCTCAATCAGTGTGTTTTTCTGGCACTGGTGGGACTGCTGCGGGCGGACCTCCCTCCCCGGGGAACCTGTGCAGCCTCACGCTTTGCTGGTTCATATTATGCATGATTCCGTGTCATGTGACACAGGCTCACATGTCTGGTGTGTGTTCATGATCTTTAGCACTAGCCTGGCCAGTGTAGAGTTCTTAATCTTGGTCAACATTACAAAAAAAGGTGTGTGCGGAGTTGAAATGTCAGTCACTGTTTGGTCTGACCCAGTTGGACCCTATGGAGCAGTGGATCATAACAGACCTGTTCCTGAAGATCCCCCACCCTGCAGAGCGATTGTCCAGCCATAATTTATTGGAGCCAGCTATGTAGAGGCTAAGTTGACTCTAATATTGAGATATTACTTCAGGCGTGTTAAATTAGGGCTGCAACTAAGATCTGCGGGGTGGTAGATCTGCAGGAGCAGAGCTGGTGAGCTCTGCTATACAGTAACAAACAGTGAGTTATCCCGCCTACATAAGTTTTAAGATGCCATTTCTCTCATCGATTGTTTTTGCAAAGTGTATGTATTGTGTTTTTCTGGCATTTCTCAAGTGTGGATGGGCTTTAGTGTGGGAAGGCGTGTTGCATGCAAGGGCTGGGGGGAGCTATCGGAGCCTCGTTTCTGATTTGTTTGTTGTGTTTGGAACGATAGCTCCCCCCCCTCCCCCCCGGAGCAGATTCTGGGCGGAAATGAAGGGCTGGAACACTGAACTAGGGAATAAGCTGCAAGGAACGCCGTGAACCCGGCCATCCGTACGGCTTTGGGAATGGCGGCGATGGGTGTGGGTCTGTGTGCGTGCGCTGACGTGGCCAGCGGAGCCGTAAGAGATCGGTGGAGATCAGTGCCATTATCGAAATGTGTGGGCGGCGTGGAGCCCAGCGCTGCCTTGTCCTCCCAGTTGTCGGGGATGACTGGTACATCGGTGGGCCGCTTTCCCTCTTACAGGATGTTTGTTTTCGGATAAAACTGAGCAGTTCATGCTTCGAGAAAAGCCCGAATTAAAGCAGGAGTGTGCAGAATGCAATGCGGACGCCATCAACGCCTTTTAGCTCGTCTGCGGTCAGTGGGGGGCTCCGCCCCTCATTCCAGCGTGCTCTGCTTCAGCCGGAGGTGCCGACCGCGGGTCCCATGTGGTATCGCGCTCCCCAGCGCGTGCCGTGTCGGTGTCCAGCACTGCACACACCCCACCAGGCTTCCCCGGGTTTGGCCAGAGGTGGCAGGGCCGTTAGCCGCTGAGCCACACTGCTGTTTTTCCTTCATTGTCATTTCCTCCACAGCTGTTCTGTACGGGGGGTGGGGGAGCACAGGCAGTGAGGAATAACAGTATTACGGCCAAAAAGTTCAGCTGCCAAGCATTTACTCCTCGCTTGCTGTGATTGGTTCTGTTTACTGCTCGCTTGCTGTGATTGGTTCTGTTTACTGCACGTTCGCTGTGATTGGTTCGGTTTACTGCACACTTGCTGTGATTGGTTCCCTTTACTCTACGCTCACTGTGAAACATTCCCTTTACCTCACGCTCAACGTGGTTCATTTTTACTTTTCCCCTCCCACAGTTTCTCCTCCTTTCTCTGTTATAAATATTACGTTAGGTTTGCTCTTCACCCTGTCCAGCTTTGGGACAGGCCCAAATTCCCCTCAAGCCCGACCAGGATAAACTAAAGAAGGATGGAATTTGCTCTCTAATTGTAATTAGTGTGATTAACATCCTTTTAAGCTTTTCTTTGCCTCATTTGGTGTCTTGCGTGTTGCTCTCGGGGGACGGGGATTTTTGGCTGTGGGTTTTCTGTGCTGAGGTGCACACCCGCCTGTGGTCCTCACCAAGGTGGACGGCAGCGTGTGATGGATGTGTTACCCACTGACTTTGCCGATAGCCATAATATGCAGTGTTTAACATTTAATCTTTGTGGACTAGTGCATGACGGAAAAAAACTTGGTAGATACACACTTGAATAGACTGGCCAGGTAATGCAGCCTGGTAATAATTTTTCTAAATTTATGTTTTGAGAGGATTTTTCCCGGTTTTCTTTTCCACACTGAGCAGGGATACCAAATTTTTATTTGCTTTTTTTTAGTTTTTAAATGTTGACCTCTAATGTATATTCCTCCACTCCTGCTGTGTATTACAGGCACTGTGAAGTCTCCCTGCCCCCCAGCCTAGTCAACTAAATCCTCAGACCTCCCACTTTGATAAGGAGGCCGTCTCTCTTAAAGGGTCATTGATTTGCGCTTGACACACCATTAAAGGGAAGTGCTCTCTGGTGCCGATCTTATCCGTTCTCCTGTGTTGGTGTGGAAGCAGGGCCTCTGTGGTCGGCAAAAGTCATCAGCCGAGATTAAAGGCAGCATATTTCACGGATCTCACACATCTGCCAAGGCTCGCTCGCATTTTCCTCAGCCCTGGCATGTGACCCAAAGTTATGGAAGTCATTAAAATTCCTCCCCCCGGCACGTGGCCACGTGTTTACTTTCCGCCGGGCCGGCCGATGTCGTGGACAGCGCGCTGTCCTCTCCGCCACAAATCTAGTTTCCGTCAGGCGTCCTCTGAGGGCCTCCAGAGATGCTCCGAGGGGGGTGTGGGTGGGGCTGGCAGACGTGCTGCGGCCAGCCAGTCTGAGGTCTGGGGGGGCGGCGAGGGTGGGGAGCCACAGGGACAGAGCGGTCGTTAATCCGTGGCTGGGAGTCTCTGCTCCCTCTGTCTGCTGCTCCCTTTTCCAGCCCCAGAGGGGATCCCAAATATGTTGGCTCACTAAATGTGTGTCACTCCACTAGTTTTCGATATACTCTGCAGTACTAGTCAACATTAGTCAATATAGTCGACATAAGCGGCCGTCTAGGGCGCCATTTTCTGAGGGGGTGCTGACTTAGCAAGTCGGTTTCGCTTTGTCCCAGATGGAAGGCCCCGTATGGGAAAACTTGCTTTAGGAGCTATATGGGATTTGCGCGGTATTGGCACTCAGAACTGGGCAACAAGGCCGTAGCCACCTGTCGAACTGTCTTTTTGACCTGGCCAAGCATCTTCATGCTGGATTCCAGCCGGCAGGAAGCCTGGCTCTCTTGGCTGGTGAAGACTCCGTTACAGTTTCATGAGAATTATTTCCTTGCAAAAATGTGGAAATATCAGATTCTTCCTCTGGGTCTTATCCCAAAGCCCACATGTTGTCTGAGACTGATTTTTAAAACAGAAAGGTGGGGGTGGGTTTGGAAGAGGGGGGTGGGGGTGCTTTAATACTCAATTTAGTCCCTCGGGACACGCAAACAGACTTTGCATGGCCCTTTTACTATTGATTTAACAGCCTTGGGCTGACTCAGTTGGTGCGCTCACCTGCCTGCTCTCTCCCGTCTGGTGCTATGTCTGGTTGGGTGCAGCTCCCATCATCTTCTGTACAGTGGTTCCTCTTTCCTTGGCTCTTGTTTGTTAGAGGCCCAGCTGTGGTCAACGAGCACGACCCAGCCCATACCAAAAATGGACAGCTTGGGGGAAAAGGAAAATCTCTGCTCCATAGATCAGTCTCCTTTTCATTGCATTTAAAAATGAAATGGGTGACCTCCTCTGCCAAAGTGTGCGGAAATAGCTTTTTATATATTTCGTCTGAGGTATTTCAAATTGTATATTTGATAGGTGGTTCTTTTGACAGCCCAACTTGCCTGTGGTGAGGTTTCTATACCAATGGCAGGTTGCAAGACGTTGAGTCATAACATTCTTTGACACCTAGAAAGCGTCCTTTGCCGAAGCGCAGACTGCAACTACAGAAAACGGCGAGCTGTGGCGTTGAAGACTAGCTGGTGTTTCCTCTGGCACTATAATGCTTTCCATCCTGCTATTGTGCAGTCGAGTGTAAATGGGCTCGTTGTAATATAGTATTTATTAGTTTAATGGATGTGCCCTTTGGTTACCTCCATCGAACGAACGAACAAGTTGACAGGTCATTTGTTGGGTCCCGTAGGTGTGAAGGCTGAAGGCTGGGTCTTTACAAACCTGTCTCTCTCTGTGTCCTCTTGTTCTTTTCTGTTTTGCATTCCAGCTCTGCGTACCAGAATGGGCTTTGATGCCCTGACGATCCCCTACCAGACAATACCTGTATGTGGCAATCTCACAGCAGTCTTGGCCTAGTCACATCTGGTACTTGAGAGTGGAGGTTCAGTTCCTGCGCCTGGAAGTGGACAAACGAGACTACCTTCGGGAATGGCTGAGGGCGCAGGGGATTGAGAGAGGAAGTTGAACAAAAAGCAGAGGGACAAGGAATTATTCACAGCAATAATATGCACCTACCTCCCTCAACTAAAGAGACCTCAGAGGGATGCATGAGGGAGTGGTTTTACTATGTCGTGGGAGAGTGTGGGGTAGAAAGTTGCAGAGGAAGGTCTCTCTTCGAATCCTGTTCCAGATGGGAAGGCTTAAGCCCCTGACCAGTCCTCTGGGCCAAACAAGTGTCGTTCTTTGTCATCCCGTGATGGTTGTTCATAGTATGTTATATATCCTGGCCTTCCAAAGCAGGATGTTTGAGGGATGGGTTTGTTTAAACATGGGGTCTAGTCTCATCATGCAGTGCTAACAGTTTTTTAATTTTCTTTCTTTCTCTTCATTCCTTTTGTTTCTCAAGCTCTTGTATAATCCAGCAACCCCATTGAGCGTCGTTGAAATGAAGCCCGATTGATTCGAGGTGTGGCTAATGGTGTGTCTGAGAGTCGGCCATGGTGTTAAACTGTGGGACCAAAGCCCTGTCATGATGTCTATTCATTACCAGTGGAGGATTGATTATTGGGCACTGATGTTGACCCTTAAGGCAGAGTCGTTTGATTGACTGCAGTAGACATTGGGCTGTCTGAATCACATGAAACAAACATTTTATCTTTTTGTGAGTTTGAAAGATTGTGTGCTGTGAAAACGGATGTCATGCTGTAATTATTACAATGTAAATGTTGCCCTTGTCTTTCATTGCGGTGGTTTGTACCCCCTCTGGGTCTTGCCCAACCCAACCTCCTACCAGATACTCCCATTTTCCCACTATCCCAACAGAGAGGAGAGTTCTGGCATGAGGCCCGGAGCATCGCGACGGGTCCCCACTTCCTGACAGGAAGTGCTGTTTTTCGCTTCATCGACTCAATGAGCCTGCCGCCGCGTGAACAATGGCCACTCAGAACTGTGGCCATCATGGCTGGAGCTGTGGCCAAAGCCTTGGAAGCCCTTGTGGTGCTTCCTCCTGTAGAGGCCCTGTAATCCCAAATGGCCCCCACCAGTCCCATCAGAGCAACTATCAAAGCAGTGGTGGTCCACCAACCACTTGAATGTTTATGCTGTGGCCTTCGCCCTCCAAGAAAAACAGTTTCCATGCAAGCTCAATGGGCGGAGGTGGGGGGGCTTGCATTTTCAATGCTGACTCCAACTCCAGAAATGTCTTCCTGTAAATTATTTATGCAACCCTTTGTCGGTCAAAGACTCTCGAGGCAAGAGTGGGAGAGTTGTCGCTGGCGTCTGTTTTAGTGAAATGCTTGGACCGCCAGACTTTGTCTCCAGATCCGGCCCCCCCTGTGAGTGACACTTTGTGTTAATCCACGTCAAATTTCTGCTGACGGGGCCAGGGGTGTACGAGAGGGAAGAGACCCGATGGTTTGACAATGTGCTTTTTATTCCATTTGATTTCTGAGATCTTGAAGCTCATCTTGTTGCTCTGACTTTGAGGTTCCGAATCGAGACAATATGGTTTGTAAGCTGCATGAAAGCCTAGGAACTTCATTAAACCTTGGCCAAGACAGACTTGTACCCATGCTTGAGTGGCCATTTATTATTTAAAAACTGCTTCTCTTTTGTAGCAGATGTATTTCATGCGAAATACCTTGCTCTGGCTCGTGGTTCTGGACTGCAACTAGACTGTCAACTGGTTGGATAAGGTTATGTAAGCTCCTCAAGGGCTGAACTGCCGTTGTTCACCTGGGTTTCAAGCCTGCAGGGTGGAAGTGCATGGTTTCCCATGACCTGTGGAATGTTTACACGTCCCTTGTTTTCCCCTCTCCTTGGTGGTGACATGTGCTTTCTAAGATTTATCGTTCTCCCGTATCCCTGGAGGCTCTGGGGCAAGATCGGTTAGCAAGACTCCAGGTGGATCCTGGCCAAACATGAGCTCAACACTGTGAACGTGCATGTATTGTTTAGTGTGGAATCGCTCAGGTGGGCCTGAATCACTATAAGAACGTGAGATTCTTAAGATCAATAATCAAACTGTCTTTGAAGCTGGCTGCAGTTGACATTGATAGACAGACACATATTCTTATGATGGCAATAGAGCTGTCAGAAGCAGCTTGGCTGGCTTCTGCTCATCATTATGTTGACTATGAATGCAAATGGCTTCAACTTCTGAATCCTCTGCCAGCTTTGCCACCCTGCCATTTTCCCTGACCACCAATTCACTTTTTATAACAACTTAAAAGTATTTGTTTGTTTAACTTGGGCGAATACGTTATCTGCAACGCTCCGGCAAAGGATAAGCCAAGTACCATATGGTCGAGCCAAGAACTTTCAACCCACTCAACCTGTATTGGCTGCACATGCCTTGTGTGATGCTGTTTGCCAATGACAGGAGAAGTGAGGTTTCTGTTGGGTGAGCTTATTGTTAGGTGTCAGTCATCTATTGGCTCAACACGCTCCCCTTTGCTTGATTTATTGGTTTCCATTGGGTTCGACTGAGCGTTGATGGAATCTGCCCTCAGTAATTGAGTTTCCAAAGCTCATTTGATCCACCGCTGTCTTTCACTCCAGTGGCACTGCTGTGTGATTGGATTCGGGGCGTGTTGTCCTAGTGCTACTTCTGGGCCTTGTCTTTAGCCATCAGACCTCTTCAGCACCCTCAGACTGGGTGGCCTGATTAGATTTCCCTGAAGGAATTTGGAGTTGGTGCAGTATAACCCACCAGTGAATGCAGGGGCTCTGGGAAGGGCGCTGTTTCCATGGATTCCGCTCACTCCTCCCATGAACCAGCCTCTGCTTTGTCAAGTTAGCTGGGGTACGATCAAGCTCGTCGTCGAGAGAGTTTCAGTGGAAAGGTCAAACTTTTATCACATCACAATTGGTTTAACAAGCATTTAGCCTTTCCCTTCAATTTGAGGCTTAGATTATTAGTGTGGCAGGCAGATTACTCATCTCATAAATGATGGCGCCTATAAACTCGATTTGTGCACATGTGCCACAATACACAGCAGAGTTATTTTGTTTCTCTTTTTCTTAAACGCCCATCTTTATGAATGACTTCGTCGTCGGTAATGTGAGCCATCTGAAGCCTCGAGTCACATGTTTTCGTAGGAAGCGGGGACCCGCTGATGATAAGCTCCGCTCTCAGGGTGTTTGTTTCGGGTTTCCAAGGCAACCTCCAAGCAGTGTCTGCAGGACAGATGTGAGAGCTGAGGAGGGGCGGGGGGTCGGAGGGAGGTCAGTCAGATCTACAGCGACAGATCTCTGCTTTCTGACGTGCCAGCCATGTGCCCCGTATCAGGGCCGCCCCTGTAGCTCTCCGCCGTTTCCTGGTATTGTGAGAATGAGCAGGGTGTTTTCAGACACCCCACTGTGCCCACCCCCAAAATGCCTGTCCCCAAAATGCCTGTCCCTTATTACAGGTGACATTCAGTTAACACTGGCTTTCATGTTTGCCGAGTCCTTTATTTTAATGAAGAAATACTAATGTATTTGGTAATCAGTCAGTGTTTTTTTTCACTATTGCGTGTTCATGTTGTAAAACAGGTGCTGGTTCATCAGCTCTGAAGTCTGAAGTAAAACAGTGCTTTTTTCCCCCATTCATAATCAGGAAATGGATTGTGTGTGTGTGTATGGATTATATATATTACAAATGGTATGTTCCAAATGGTATGATGTTATTTTGATCATTGGGACCATTTTTGCAGGGAAACTCAAAAGTCTTGTATTTTGTTTGGTTACTTATGGTTAAGGTTAGGGCTGGGTAGGGATTAGGGTTATGTCCATAGAAATGAGTGGAGAGTCCCCACAAAGGTATGAATACAAACGTGTGTTGTGCGTGCGTGTGTGTGCGCACGCCCACTTGTAGTTATTTTAAGGTATCCTGGAGCTCTTGGAGCAAGGACTATTGCCCTGAACTTCTGCTTTCCTGCCCGCAGTCAAGGGAAGGGTGTGACCAGCTGATGTGGTCAGAACTTCAGTGTGGCCTTCTAATGATGTGGAGCCCATTCAGCACTCAGCCCTGGGGGTCATTAATAATTCTGTCACGTGTGGTTACCCAGAACAAAACATCTGTAGCAGTTCTGCGAAAATCACACTTGTCTTATTATGTTTAATACATTCAATTGCTTAGCTTTCTTTTTTTTTTTTAATTCAAAGAGACGTGCCATTTTTTAATGCAGAAACAAGAATTCAAATTAAGGACCTTGGTCAAGGATGCTTTTTTTAAAATGTGCTTCTTCCATGGAATTCATTTCCAAGACCTCAGGCATTTAGGATGGTAACCCCCCTGGGTAGCGTGTGCCCTGACAATCTTGAGGGTCCCCACCTCCATCCTCCGAGGCACAGTGGCAGCTCGTTGAAGACCACTGAATGGACAGTGCATGAGTATGCCTCCCTCATTCTCCTCGTTTAGTCAGTTCACAAGGGAGGAGATATCCTTCTCGGAGCAGCACCACACGGGATGGCCCAGTTATAGAATTTTCTTGATCCGTTGGCTGGCGTCCGCAGACCTGAATGGGCACATTGTCTTGGCTGGGTTGCCCTGAGGAAGCTGTTTGGGTGCGTCGGAGGGCATGTGGCCCAGGGGGTTCTGACACTGCGCCTATGATGAAGGTTGCTGGTTCAAATCCAGTTCACCATTGCACCCTTGAGCGAGGCCCCTCACCCCCATTCGCTCCAGGGACTGTCTGAACCCGTTTTCTCAAGTGTGCGTCACTTTGGTTAAGAGCTAAATAAATAAAATGTAAATGCAGGTGTTATTAAAATAACAGGACTGAATTGACAAGTGTAGATTTTCTTAATTGGGTTTTCAAGTGCGTTACCTACACAGTCCAGAATTAAGTCATGGTGCTGTGGAACTTCTAATGGAGTCGTCTTCTGACATTGTGTAACAGGACCGAAGTCCAGTCCACCACTGCACATCCCTGCCGGGGTTCTCTTACTCCCCGTTTACTGTTCTGTACCTGCGCTCCCCGCCGCTTCGTCCGGTCGCCATGTCTGCGGCTGCTTTTTAATTTATACAGGGCTGCTTAGCTCTCGTTCTGTCGGTTTGCCGGCTTACGTTCAAACGAGCGCATTAATGTCTTAATTAGCCAATTTCACTGCAGGATGTGTCTGAGGCGTCCCTTTGTAAACATGAAGGGCCTTTTGTGTCTCCCCCAGACAACGTGGAAGTGGCTGCCTTTCCATTTTTTGAGTTCTTCTTGCTCTGCAGTGCAGTTGTTGGCACGAGCTCTGACTTTGCCTGGCTATTGATTGGCTGTAAAAAGTCGCACGGTGACTTGGTGGCTAATGACGTCCACTTAGCTGGAATTGTCACTCAGGAAGCACTTTCAGGAGAAATTCTGACTGGTCTGCAGATTTGCTGCTTTGCCCATTCACATCTATGCATCTAAATGTGTTCCATGGCTTTGTGTTTGTATACAAGTTGCCAGGGTGATTTTGTTGGTAAATCATTTTGTGAGGCTAATTATTATAAGTTATTAATTTACCATGTGATTCTGTTGTCAGTTCCATATATATATATATATATATATATTATACTTTTTTTTTCACACTATGTAGGTGGACTTGACAGTTTTGGTACATGACGCCTTGATGTGCTGCGGGTTTAACAACGTCTGTCTGTTAGTTCACTAAACTTTTTCCAGTCATTTGGCTATTTGGGTCTTGACCCCAGTCCTGTTATGCAGCACAGAGTGTACCAAAATGAGTCTATTCACTTCATCTGGCATGTCTGTGTCCAAGGGGATGTGCATAGACTGCTGCTTTTTCAGTAGGTTGCACATTTGGGCTTCCTGCTAACAAATCTGACAGAAGCATAACTCACAATATATTATATAGCGACAAAGGACGCGAACCCACAACCTATAGGTGACAAGTCCTGTTTCTGCGAGAGACTATGTGGGACAGCAGACTCTTAGAGATGCAGTTATAAAATGCATATTTGGTGAGAGGTTGTTTGACTCGCATCACTGGGCCTCTCAGCTGCCAGATACCCCAGAATCCTCTTTAAATATGGGGGGGGGTTCATGCTTGCTTTTGGAACTGTGGACGTCTTTCAAAACCCAGAAAAATCTCAGAGGATGCATGAAGATTGTTGTGGTAGTGTGGCACCATAACCCTGAAGAGCACCAGACCCTTATCTTGGGGTTAAATGTTACCTCAGGCTTGTTGCGTAATCCCCAGGTTCAGGGGGGTGGGTTGGGAACAGAGCCCCCCCTTTATGAAGTCCTGTTATTCTGGTCATGCGGCGCGTCCATTTTAAGCTTGTGGTCTTTGCCTGGGGTATATAGATGGCAGCAAAGTGCTAACCAGCTGTTTGACCCGGAAGCCGTGTTCCTCACATGTCTGTCATGCTCTGGGCCTCTGCTTCCCCCGTGACTCTCATGGAACAAAAAGGCAAATAACATTTTCTGCTGATCGTTGTGTTACTTCTGTAAGTAGCTAGTCCCATTCTCGGTCTGAAGCCAGCGGAGGCTTGTTAAAACACACACGTTTGTGGGCTACTCATTAAATCCATAATTGCAGAGTCGTTCAACAGAAGAATGTTTTCTGCCTCCCCCCCCCCACTCCCCCTCTCACCGTCGTACTTGTGGCTGGAGCGCCAAGGTCATCCTCTCCCTTTCTCTCCAACCTGCGGTTGGCCGGCCTCGGTTTCTTTTTTTTTTTGGGAACAGAAAAGCAGACGATTAATGAACTGCTCAGATCGGCAAACGGCACCGGGCATTTTGTGAGCTTACGCAGCGCCGGGTTTGCCTGCGGCGTTGCCCGCCTCCGCTAGCCGGGTGTCCAGTTAAGACCATCTTGACGTTGGTCAAGCAGGAGAAGATTCGTAAAACTGAAAAGCGGAGCATCTTCTGGCTGAACCATCGGTAAGTATATCAAAAGTGACACAATAGTGCACATTTTTTTAAAAATACAAGACGGTTTTCCGCAGAAGATCTTCCAGTACATTTTCCAGACTAGAAAAATCTTCACTTCAGGCTGGACAGCTGAAGGACACTGGTCCTGTTTGTAAGGATCTGAGTTGGGTTAATAATTGTCAGTCTGCTAAATGTATATCAAAAGAGGAACAAAACAATTGCAATATCCTGATATCAGCTGAGCAAAGCAGGGCCTGTTTTCAGTAAATTGCCCTTGTGTGATGTAGCAAGTTTGAGTAGGAAAGGACTCACCGTTACTGTGTTTTGTTTATATGGCTTTTTTACTTCCTTGTTGTGGAGATAAACGTGTGTATAGCATAGAATTATAATGTGAAGTCACAAGTCGGGACTAGTGAACCAAATAAAGAAAATCCCGCTCAGTGTCAGCCTTTCCCTGTTTTTCTTTCCTCTTAAGGTGCATCCGGGGGGGGGGGCTTGACAGGAAACGATACTCAACTTTTTTCCTTGTAACTGTAGTTCCTGCAGCCTTGTAGTCCCTTGCTGGCAAGTTTGCAGATAGACGCACCAGGTGGCTGCAGGGTCACGTCCCTGCCTCCAGAAGTTTGCTCCGCCCATCGACTTGTTTTGCACCAACTAGCTCATCGTCAGGAATAACTCGATTTTTTTCTTCTTTTCTTTTCAGATAGTAGACAACATATTGTCTTAATATCTGCAGCACTGTTGGCTTGTTCCAGTCATAAGCAAAGTTTGTTTCGTTTGTGTCAGCTGTCTTGTACAGCGTCTGGCATGTGCCGTTTTTCGTTCGCATTTTGTCTGGCAGCCGGCATCACGTGTGTCTGAAGGTCGGTGGGACGCTTCCCTCAGCATCAGACCCCTGAGGAATGCTTTGATACTTTTCTACCTTTATCGCCCATCAGTCTTCATAGTGCTTTGTTTGAAACTGACCCATACCTGACTGTTTCGCCTGTTATATACACTGATGGAA
>JABFEB020000041.1:4338833-4352149 GCA_019775895.2 Stomatorhinus ivindoensis
TTTGTGCACGATTGACACCCCCCCCCCCCCCGTCCCTCCCCCTAGAATGGCTGACTTTTATTGCTTCAGACTTGAAGTCTTTGCTATAAATATGTTTTTGCAGCGGCAGCTCTTGAGCCGTGGGCGGAGCCAGCGGCAGCTCCGGCCCGACGGACGAATCTCCATTCCTCTGGTTCATGGCCCCCTGGGTCATTTTTTGTTTTGACGTTCTCCTTCAACTTCCTGTGTCCGTCAGCTGTGTTATTAAAAATGAAAACTCCGTATTTCCGTAATGGGCCGTAGCTAATCCCATTTTCGCCGCCCAGCTTGACGCGGTGATTCAAAGCAGCTGAGAAAATGAACCTGACCCCCTCCACCCCTACGAATGTGTTTCTGGCGGGTTTTAGGCAAGGTGCCCTTTGCTCACGCCCACAGCAGCGGTGTTGTGCTTCCTTGACGTCGAACGGTTGTGTCTTGTCTGCTTCATTGCGGTCACCATGGCGACCATCCCAGCGGTGCCACCGTGCTGGCGCCACGTGATGACCTGTGGCAGCCGGCCGTGGGGTCCGGTGCCCTTGCGGTTCCAGAACGGTCAGAGGTTTCCGCGGTGACACTCGGCCTTCTGCGGCATGGACGGGTCGCCGTGGGAACGGGAAAAGTGGAGAAATCCCTACATTCTCATGCCATGGCCTTCCGAAGGGGTCAGAGATGCTGGAAGTCTCGGCCAGCTGCCTGGCTGGTGTCATCCCAGTTCAACGGGTGTCCATCACAGGCTCCGCCTACTTCCGGCTCCAATTTACCCATTTCTCCTGTGCACTTGTGATGTTTAACTGTTACTTGGAAATATGGACGCTTCAGTTTTCCTGTTGCACTTTATCCTGTTGCTTTATTCAGGTTCAATGTGAATCCTGGTTTTGGAGGTATTAAATGTCATCTACTGAATTTCAGTCCGTTGAATTTAATTGACCTACATTCCTAATGAGTCGACATGGTCGGGGGTTCTGTCTCAGGTCGTTAAATTTGAGTCATTGGGTCTCCTGAAGTCTGTCACAGTGCGGTGGCACAAACAGCGGCTGTCAGTCCTCATAACGGGCTCTCGGGCGTCCTAATCTGCTGCCAGAAGACCTGGACCAGGATTTATCCCATCTGACACTGAGACTCTGTAGCCTGGCCAATCAGGTGCTGAGCACGCCAAGACCAATTAGAAGTTCTGCAGGCTGACCAATCAGATGGACTCACCCAAAGGCCATCTGAAGGCTCTATTCATGAGCCTGCTTCTCTCTCTCTCTCTCTCTCTCTCTCTCTCTGTTTGGTCTACCAGGCCTTTAAGGATGAGCTGGAAGGACTGATCCAGGAACAGATGAAGAAGGGGAACAATCCCACGGGGCTACTGGCCCTGCGACAGATCGCTGACTTCTTCATGGCCAGCTCGGTGGCCGGCTTCTCCACCTCCCCCCTCAGTGAGTGCCGCCGCCGTCGCCTGTCCGCCCCCCCCCCGGCACGACGTCGGCATGGCGAATATGATTTCTTAACTGCTTAAATACCATTTTCATGTTTTGGGTCTCTTTCGGGAGTCAGGCTGCCGGGCCTCTGTGAGACGTCCCGGTCGGTCTGACGTCGTCCGAGTGTCTCGTCTGTACTTACTGCTCTTTGGTCGTTTGCTTGCACTTCCGTGAGCCCCCATTTCAGTGAAGCGGGGGGGTCTCTAGGCCCCCCCCCACAGGCACCATACTGTCGTAGCACATGCCTCTGGCCCGCTGATTCCCCAGCTCCCTCTGGAATGTGCAGCGCAGCTTAAATACTATAAAACGTAACATCAGCGGACAGGAAGTGGAAGGCGCTTGTGATCACATGATCGTGTCGCTAAGCACTTCACAGACACGCCCCCCGCACCCCCCCCTCCACACGACTCGCCTGTTAAGGCCCCATTATATGGAGACGGTTCTGGAAAGTTAAAGGCTGTAGCGTAGGGGGATCTGCTACGGGCCTGGTGCATAGATGCATCGTGCTGGGGGTGTCACCCTTTCTGAACCCAACTTCTCTATTTGCCCCCCCCCCCAGGCCTCGGAATGGTCACTCCCATCAATGACATGTATGGAGTGGAATGTTCCACACTGGCCAAGGGGGAGAAGCAGATTCGCTGTAAACTGGCCAGCCTGTACCGCCTGGTGGACCTTTTCAGCTGGGCCCACTTCTCCAGCTCCTACATCACCGTAAGTCCCCCCGCCCAGCAAAACCAGCCACCTCTGCCTCTCGACGTCCCTCCGTATTGTCCGGCTCGCGGGTGTGCGCCTCGACGGGCCTGGTCTGCTTTGCCCTGTCTCGGTTGGGCGCAGCCCAGCTGGGAATCCTGCTCGGAGGCCTGGCTTGTCGTCAGCTAACTCCGGTTTAATTCGGTTAATTTTTATATAGCGCCTTTCCCACAATGTATTCGCCCTAAAGCGCCTAACGGAGATTGGGCAGGAACAATGCTAGCAGATCTGCAACAAATTAAGGGCAACGTCAGAGCCGACGAACAGCCGTTAATGTTTTAGATACTCCGGTGTAGGCATGACAACGGAAGCTCCCGTCTCCGGGGTAACCATGACCGTTAGCCTGATAGAGTTCCCCCGCGTAAGGTGCAGGCCGGACGGATTCTCCTGTCCTGTTCACCTGTGAATCCTTTCTGCCGTCCGATTTAATTTCTCCTTCTCTCAGGTCCGCATCAGCAAAGAGCAGGACCACATCCTGATCATCCCCCGGGGCCTGTCTTTCGCAGAAGCCACGGCAGCCAACCTGGTAAGCGCTCCTTCTGGCCCGCAGAGGGGCGCCAGTCTGGGTGTCGGTGTTAACCCGCAGAGGAGCACCGGTGTGGGTGTTGGTGTTAGCCCACAGAGGGGTGTGGGTGTTGGTGTTAGCCCACAGAGGGGTGCCGGTGTGGGTGTTGGTGCTAGCTCACAGAGGGGCGCCGGTGTGGGTGTTGGTGTTAGCTCACAGAGGGGCGCCGGTGTGGGTGTTGGTGTTAGCCCACAGAGGGGCGCCGGTGTGGATGTTGGTGTTAGCCCACAGAGGGGCGCCGGTGTGGGTGTTGGTGTTAGCCCACAGAGGGGTGTTGGTGTTAGCCCACAGAGGGGCGCCGGTGTGGGTGTTGGTGTTAGCCCACAGAGGGGCGCCGGTGTGGGTGTTGGTGTTGGCCCGCAGAGGGACGCCGGTGTGGGTGTTGGTTTTGGCCCGCAGAGGGGCGTAGGCTTTCCGGTTAGTTAATCGGCAACCTGTTTATCCAAAATATATAAAGAGAGAATTGGATTAACTGAAATGCGAGCCTTGGCAAGCGGCAGCGTCGCATGCTGGCGTCGCTGCAGTAACCGGTAGGCATGCGATCGATCCTTTTGTCTCCCAGCTTTTTCTCCTGGATAACGACGTTCCTGTCACGCTCCTCTCTAAGGCGTCTTAGCGCCTCGTCTGACCGTCAGCAGTTTCCCGATACGCGGCATGACCACTGGCATGTGCGGGCAGTTCCCCCGCGTCCAGGCGCTGCTGTCCGTCGCGGTTCAGCGGTTGCCAGGCTGCCGGTACCCCTGGCGAGAAAAATCACCCCCCCCCCCCCCCTCCAGGAGCTATCAGGCCAGCCGACGCCAACCAATCCACATGATCCGCATGAATAGATCAGTCTCCAGTTTTGTCTAAAGTTGTTCCTCAGGGCGTGATGAGAGGAAGTTTGTTTAATTGCCTCTGTAACGCGGTCAGACTGTCTGGGGCTCATTCAGCCTCCCTTGCCTCGTTTTAAGATATTCGATCTGCCGTTTGCCTCAGAATGGGATTAATCCCTAAATCGCTTAGTGGGTGCGGCGCGTCACTCCAAGAAGCGCTGCCCAAATCCCCCAGCATGCTTTGCATGTGGACCTACCTGCCAGCCATGGGAAATGGGCGGCTGCTGATAAAGCAGGAAGTTTCCCTCTTCTGTCAGGAGGAGACGTGACGCATCACAGCGTGATCCATATACTTTATCATAACATGGCGTATTATTTAATGGCATTTTCAATTGCTGTTGACATCTTGGTTGGATGAGAGCCCTCATGACTGTTAACATACCCCCCCCCCCCCCACATGGAATTCGGACCCCCCTCTACCACAGCACTGAGCTCCACCTCCTTCCGGTCGTTTCTGGCATATTCCCACATGCCTGCTGCAGACGTTTGCGCCTTAATGCTTGCTGCCCCCCACGTATTGGCGGCATGGCGTGGGGGGGGGGCTCTAATCTGTTTTTTTACCCCGGCCCGTCCTCCTCAGCATGGTCTTTTCCAGAAAGGCCCTCTTCTTTGGGATTCAGGGCCCCACTGAAGCCACTCTGTGAACCATTGAGTAATCCGTTCATGGGAGTGGCAGCTTAATTTAATTACCACGCATGTTGTCACTGAGGCAAGGGGGTTTTTGAAGGGGGGAGGGGGGGGGGGGTGCGTTGGTTTTTAGAGGAAATGGCGTCAGCGTAGGCGATGGGCTGTTTACGGAGTTTGGCAGCGACACAAACAACCGCTGGACGGGCTGACGCTTCCGCTGGCAACAAGCTGACCCGGGGCACAGGCCCGCTCCGCTCGCTGACGGACGGATCAAGGGCAAGTTCTGGTATTTTCCGTCCAACAACTACCATCGCATGGCTTTGTTTTTCTCGTCGTCCAGACGGCATAGAAGTATTTGGGCTTGGGGAGGAATCTGAACATGTGACTCGGGAAGATTTGATTGGCTCTGACAGGCTTCGCTTGTTTGTTCAGTGATCATACTTAACGTCATTACACATGGGGTGGGTGGGGGGGGTCTAACAGATGTGGGGGGAGATGTATTTATGAGAAGAATCCACCCAAATCACTCTCAGATGCGTTAAGAGGAACCTCCCTTGTGATGGAGATCGCAGATGTGAAATCCTGAGACCATCGACAGTGGTAGTAGTTATGCTAATAGTTGTTAGCTTGTCCAAGCTGCATGTTTCTGAAGACACGCGTGTTCTGTGTGTTGCCATGCACGCGGTCGTTCAGCGGCAGCAGGCAGGGCGTCCCTCCTCTCCATGGAAGCTGCACCTCCACGCTCTTCTGTCCCCAGGTGAAGGTGAACATCCTGGGCGATGTTGTGGAGCAGGGAACCACCAACCTGCGCATCGACCAGCCCGGCTTCAGCCCCCACGCCGCCATCTACTCCGTGCGGCCCGACGTGCGCTGCGTGATCCACGTGCACACCCCCGCCACCGCCGCCGTGAGTGCCCGGCGGGGAAGTGGGGAGGGGAGGGGGCGTTTCCAGACTGAAGTGAACCGGAGCCGGAGAACACCCCAGATGGGGGGGTCTATTTCAGTAACAGCCTGCTGCTCTCTCATTGTGGCTTTGGGTATTTCTGCACCCCAAGTCCTGAATCCTTGTTCTCCCTGCCTCCCCACCCGGTTGCAGGTCTCCTCCATGAAGTGCGGCATCCTGCCCATCTCTCAGGAGGCCCTCGTCCTCGGGGACATCGCCTACTACAACTACCAGGGATCCCTGGACGAGCAGGAGGAGCGGATCGAGCTGCAGAAAGCCCTGGGCCCATCTGCCAAGGTGAGCGACGACGCCCCCCCCCACCCCGGCCCACCCCTGTGCTCTTTTATGGGCTCCTCTTTCCGTATCCTCAACTGGTGTCTGGACGTACGTCCGCTTTGCAGGTGCTGGTACTGAGGAACCACGGTGTGGTGGCGCTGGGTGAGACCATGGAGGAAGCCTTCCACTACATTTACTCTGCGCAGTTTGCGTGTGAGATCCAGGTACCAGTGGCAACCTGACCCTCCGGCCATAGCGTCATCTATAGTGTTATAGCGTCGCTGGCATTAGCATTAGCGATAGCGTCGGCCTTAGCATTAGCGATAGCGTCGGCCTTAGCATCAGCCTTAGCATTAGCGATAGCGTCGACCTTAACATTAGCATCAACCTTAGCATTAGCGATAGCGTCGGCCTTAGCATCAGCCTTAGCATTAGCGATAGGGTCGACCTTAACATTAGCATCAACCTTAGCATTAGCGATAGCGTCGGCCTTAGCATTAGCATCACTCACACAAGTGTACCTGTTTTTGCCATTCCCTGTTCAGTCTTGGAATGACTCCATCATGATGTAATGGCACCAGGTAGCAGACATACGTTTCTCGGTGATACCTGTCAAGTAGCTCAGCGAAAATAAATGTCAAAGGATTAAGCAGAATAACCGCATTATTGTGCTATTAATGTGGCTACTGGAAGTGGCATGACATGCGCGTGTGCATAAGTGAGGCACACTTTTACACACTGGGGGTGCACCCTCTGGATCCCGACACATTCTCACCCAGTGATGTGAGCACCTTGCTCTCACACACACACACACACACACACACACATTTTATCCCTGGTTCAGCTTCCCAAACGGGTTTGACCAGCAGCAGTTCCTTTCATTAAAACGCTGTAAATCTTCCTCCTTCCAACACACTTTTGGACACCTGACTCCGCTCCTGCCTTTCGTCTGCAGCAGGGTTCCCCAGATCCGGTCCTGGGGGGCCAGTCTAACAGTTTGCTGACTTCCCTGCTCAAACACTCCTGCTAAGCCTGCTAATTAGCCGGTGAATAAGGTGTGTTAGAGCAGGAAATCTGCCAACTGTGGTGCAGACTGATCCCCCAGGACCACATGTGTCTTGGTTTACACTTTTATATCAAACACTTTTGATTTTATCTGTTTAAACAAAGAAGAAATAAACTCCTGATGATAAACATTAATGTTTATTAAAGCTTGAAAATAGTGTGTTTTGGCAGGAGTGTACATGACTGAAATGAGTCTGTGATGTAAACGTGTACTGACACGCACACACGGGCGCACACACACACACACACACACATGTGCGCGCAGCTTATGGACTATATACTGTTTCCGGCTGAGGTCATGTCCTCTGTATGTTACTGATCTTTTTGTCTTCTGAAGTCGAACTCAACCTGACCTGGTTGACACCCCCCCCCCCCCCCCCCCCCCTGAGTGATGAAGTGGTTACACTATAACATAGTAATAAAACTGTTCTGTTGTTAATTCAAGGACTAAAAAGTCATTTTATCCTGAAATAGGTTAATGGGATTTAGTGGCTTAGCAATCGGGGGGGGTCTGACTGACGTGGTTGTGGTGGGGTTGTAATAAGCACACTGATCCACCCCTATGAAGCAAACATAATAATCTGCACTGCAAAGCCTGTTTAATTTCTATAAATAAATCTGCTCTTTATAACTGAGGCATATTAACTTTGTTTATCCCATAATATCCTGTCTGTGAGCATTTTGTGTTTTTTTTCCCAAAAAACAAAAATTAGAAAAATTTAAAAGTGAAAGGTTCCAAACATGTTGTTCATTATTATGTAAGTAAATTGTGTAATGCCATATGTGTGGGAGGCCCCCACAGGTGCAACGCCACAAACACGCCCCCCGCCCCATCGCAGCTTCTTGATCTGTGCATCCTCAGGTAAACGCTTTCTCGTGTGCTGGAGGAATAGACAACCTCATAGTTCTGGACTTGGAGAAGTACAAGCCCAGGACCCACGGAGTGGCGCTTGCCGGGGTCAACATGGGCAGCCAGACCAAGTGGAAAGCGGGGGAACTGGAATTCGAGTCCCTGATGAGGATGCTGGACAACCTGGTGAGGGGTGGGGCCACTGGGGAGGGGAGGGGCCAAGGGGGCGTGGCCGGGGGGTTACCGGAGGAGGACGAGGAGGCAGCTGGAGCGAGGGACTCGACTGTAACTCCCCAAGCCCAGTCGGAAGATCTGCAGATCTTTGTGAGAGTCCTACTGGCCCTCCTTCTCTGGGCAGGCTTCCCCGATGCAGCCGCCGTGTTCTGTGTGAGCATTGGCCCCCGCTGCGTGACTGTCCATGAGCATGCCGGCGCTGCCACCACAAGTGCAGATGGTGCGTCTGGGCACCAGGTCGCCCTTTGCCGTGACTCTGTCACCAGCCTCGTGACCCCTGCACGTATCTCGCCGTGGTCACCTGAAGGAATTTGCCTGGGGGGGACTCGCTATTGCACCAGAAAGGGGGGGTTAGGCTCCTCCCAGCTGCCCCCCCCCCCCCAAGTCTCCAGTATGTTGCCTTTGCACCCCGTCTGCATGGTAGCTGCGGCTTCTGAGTCGCCCGGTTAAACTGAGACCCGAGAGCCAGTATCAGTCGCAGCTGTGGTCACTGCCTCTGCTTAGCATGTTTGCTGCTGTTTACCTAACACATTGGTTACTGCGGCACAGAAAAACTTGAGAACAGAGATTTTTGTAGTTTCAATGACAGGAAACTGAGGACTGTGCGTTAAACGGTTTGCGAATTTAGATATTAAACGAAAACATCTGCTTTTCAGAGTAGGATTCTAATTAAATTCAACACGGGAAACGTTACCCTGTTTCTCCTGGTAACTGACTCGCTGCTGGGGAAGGGAGAGCCTGACAAATTCAGGATGTTCGTGAGAAGAGAGATGAATGTTCTGTGATGACGTTTCTGGCAGTAGGGGGGCGCTAAAGCGCGCTGTTGTCCTTAGGGCTACCGGACAGGCTACGCCTACCGACACCCCATTGTGCGTGAGAAGCCCCGTCACAAGAGCGAGGTGGAGATCCCCGCCACGGTTACCGCCTTCGTGTTTGACGACGAGGACGGTGCCCCGCGGCGTCCCTTGCGCCTCCTGTCGCAGCGACAGCAGCGGGAGAAGACCCGCTGGCTCAATTCACCCAACAGCTACACCAAGGTCAGCGTGGCGGAGGACGCTTATAAAGAGGACAGCAGCAGTCCCCGGACCAAGACCATGGTGAGCTCCCATTCTTCGCAGCTAGGGGGCGCCCGTGTGCTCCGTTCTCTTTCAGAACCTTTATCAGATGGTCAAACCTCAGCGGTCAGGCTATGATTGGCACCTCGGTGGCTCATAGCGTTGGCGGAAATGCTATCCGTGCGTTAATGACAGCACAGTCTCGTCCAATTCCACATCCAGCTGTATCTGCCCTGCCTACGCTCCTATTACCATTATGGTCCATTTGAGTCCTGATTATAGGGAATCCTGATTGTGCTGATCTACATGTAAAGTACCATGAATCAGTACCCGAGCCTCGACCTCCACAACCAGCGAGCTCCCTGGTACATTTGGGTCTGTCAGGTGCTACTGGTCTGCCCCCCCCCCCCAGCCACCCCCCGCAGGAACCCTTGGAAGTATTGTCCTCCAGACAGACCAAGTGAAATTTGTGTACACAAAGGAACAGGATATGTACAACTATGATTGTGGCTTTTTAAATGGATTTTAGAAATAAAAGAGAGTTTGAAAACGATTCAGTTTCCTGGAGACTTACAACAGGAACATCCTGCCGCAGATATTATTGTCTGGATTTGATATTTTTATTAGTGTCATGTTGTATGCTGAGTAATATCTGTGCGATTGATTATTCAGGGTTGGAACAGAAGTATTGTTTGAGATCGTCCGAGTGATTTATGAGGGTTTTCATATATGGTTAAGTCGCTTTTATTTTGTACACAATACTGCCCTCCTGTGGAGAACTGTATGCTTGAAGTGCTGCGTCGGCACATACTTGCGCGAACATTCTGCGCTTTGCTGACGGAGGGTCGCCGCGCGCAGGGGAGTGTTTGCTCGTGATATCTGTGTGCGACTCAATCCGCCGTCGTCTTGCAGTGGATGAAGGCAGAGGATTCCAGCAACGGCAGCGGCACCGCAATCAGAATCGAGGACCCCAATCAATTCGTCCCCCTGAACACAAACCCAACTGAAGTGCTGGAGAAGAGAAACAGAGTGAGTAAGGAGGGCTGCCCCCCCCCGCCCCGCCCCTGCCCCACCAGTAGCTCCTAGCCCAAGTTGAAGTGTGACCCTCACCGGCATGTGGGGCTTGGTTGCGGATTCATCGTAGGTGACTCTGGCAAGGTGAAAGAGCCTCATTCATCCAGATAATTTGTAAAACCATATTAAATACATGTAAATCATTATTCCGCATTGATATGACTAAACAAAAATTTCCAAATATAGCTTTTACAACATAATTAAACTGTAATATGTTCCAGTGCCATCTTCATTTGACCAGTAGAGGGTGCAGTTCCACCCCTGGGAAATCGTCGTCCTGGTGATGGCCTCAGTCCGATGCTGTTCAGACCGGGGGGCTGCTGTTCGAGCTCAGCTCTGACGCGCCTTGAGCCAAATTCGCACAGTGGATCAGCTGCTTCCCGGTCCGTTCTGTCTGCTAAAGATGAGTCAGCTGATTGTAGCCGGGGCTGGGGGGCTTTTTGGGGAAGCAGACTGGCCACTTAAAGGTACAGGAGCCTCGAAAAGCCCGGCATTGCAGTTTCTGTCCAGTCCCTGCAGGCCGATAATTATTGGCAGTTACACTGCAGCCCTTTCCTCTGACTTCTTTCATTGGCCAATTGTCTTGTTGGACCCTGATTCACTGAATCGCATTACAGTATTATAACATCACCTCATCATTGTCCCCATCTCCTTGGAATGCTAGTCAGGTACTTCAGTGACATCATTTTTTTTCCTCTAGATAGGTTAATGATGCTGTTAGCAGGCCTGCTGGTATCAATCAGTGTTAGCAGGCCTGCTGGTATCAATCGGTGTTAGCAGGCCTGCTGCTGCTACCAGTGAGTCTTGCCTTTTGCTGGTTCAGGTTTGCGCAAGGGTTTCGTTCTGTGTCCCTGTCTTGGTTTTCGGCTGAGCTGCATTTTAACAGACTCACTGCTGTGCTTTACAGATCCGGGAGCAGAACAGACACGACCTCATGACCGCCGGGCCTCAGTCGCAGGTGTTGGCCGGAATCGTAGTGGATCGTCAGCCGGTGAGTCGCAGCAAAACCACCTCGTACCTCAGTGTCTCGTCACACGGTGATGGGCTGATCGTGCCATTTATTGACCCTTTACACACTTTTACAAACATGCATCACTTATTTTTTGATCTGTTTGCTCAGATTGGATTCTGAATGACCTCAGTTGGGTCTTTAACCTGTAATATTTTTCAATTTGTATTTAAAAAGAATCATCCAGCACTCTGTAGTGGTGCATCCTATTATTGATGTTATGCTGCTTTAATTTCAAAAGTTAATTGTTTAAGAGGACTTTGCAGGGCCTGCAGAATGGCCTTTCATGCAGCAATATGAACGTCAGATGGTGGACAAACTCCTAAGAGACCTTAAATCAGCACATCTGCTGGTGTTGTGGCTGATGTCCTGCAGATGGAAGGAAACGCAGAATAATGCAATCTCTCCACAAATTAATTTAATCATATTATGTTGCTATATTGACGGTGCTCACTAGGTGGCGCTAAGTGTTAAGCTTCAGAGCAGCTTGCGATTCATGCCAAGTTGTTCTGCTCCAGCCTTGTGCAATGACATCAGGAAGTGAATAGTTGCATTTTTTTTTATTTTCATCCCCTGGTGTAATTTCTCCCAAATTGTGGGTCAGGATCACGTTAAAATAACTGAGTGTTTTCAGGTGCTTTTCCCAGGTCGTTTGTCGTTGCGTTAGAGGGTTTTGCTGTAACGTTACGTCACTGAATGACGTTTTGAGGTTTTCTAGAAGCGATTTGTGCTCTAATTTTAAAATGAAGACCAGAAGTCGGGGTGATGGTTACAGGAGTGACACGTCTGCAGCACTGCTCCGTGCCGGCAGTGGACAGTGGCCATTTTGTGGGAGGACACACTGTGTAGCACATGGAGTGGAGAGAGACGACCAGATGGGAAAAAGGCACTTTGGACCTATCGCCAAAACGCTCAGGGTAACGGCCCCTTATTCCTGATGACGTTTCTGGATCTGACGGCTGCAGAGAACCTGCCGTATCTACAGCAGGCAAGTGGGTGACCAAAGGGTCCCCCCGCAACCCCCCCCCCCCGAGCACCGAGGAGGGGGGGCTCAACTATGTACCGCGACTACCTCGCTTTTTGTGGGATCCTTGCTGTAGTCCTGTCGGAGCTAGGTGGTCCCTGCCAATTGTGTTGTTTGTTTTTGCCCCTCCCACTTACCGGATTGAGCCAATGCCGTTCCAGTATCAGGTTCTCCAATTTACATGGGATGTAATTTCCGGGAAAACCGTCCAGGATTCAGCCGGGTCTAGTGCTCACTCACACAGGCAAAGGCTTGACGCGTTTCGCCATGAGGCATCCAAATACACAGATCTGACAGTGAAAGCCAGCGACCTAAATCCCTGTGCCGCCGTATTCTTCGGTGTATATGTGTCCGCGCGCTTAGGCAGCCGTGTGCCGCCGTATTCTTCGGTGTATATGTGTCCGAGCGCTTAGGCAGCCGTGTGTCGCCATGCCAACCACGTCGGCCTCTCCCCAGCCCTTCGTGGCACCCGAAGATGACCAGATGGAGCCTCTTCCTCCCAACCCGTTCAACCAGCTGTCCGAGAAGGAACTGGAGCAGTACAAGAAGAACGTGGATCGTCGACAGCTTGGCATGGAGGGTAAGGCCACTGGAGCCCAGCCGTGTGCCGGGGCATGGCTGCCGTCCGCACGTGTCCCTTTAAGAAGGGCATGAGCGACCGGCCCTTCCGCCTGAGCGGGGGGCGCTGTGTGCTCTCAGAGGAGCGGGTCGATTGTAATTATCTTCCACGGCGGAGTGCCTTTGAGGCAAGCATCAACGGGTTGCAGGTGCGACAGCCTCACTGGTGAGGAACTCCAGCATGGGGAGGGAGGGATTAGCATAGCGGGAGCGGGGGCTGTCTGCCGCATACCTGGCCTCCGGCCACTGTGTGTCACTGTCTCGGCTTTAACTGCACTTTAACATGCGTCCTGTGCCAGATGGCTGGTTTTATGTTTACTACCAAAAGACTTATATTCCGCGCTTGCATTTTTAATATGTGTTACATCAGACATCTGAAGGTAGACAGTAATGTCAGTGAGACAAAGACCTGCCCCATGCCCCCCCCAGGGAACCCACCTGCCTTCTCTCATCCAGCCTGTAGGCTTCCTACAAAAACTGCAGTGATGTGACACAATAAACCCCCCCAGCCCCTATGAACCTCCAGAATGGCCTCCAATTCACGTTGGCGTGATGTGGCGCGTTGCATTATGGGAACATTAACGAACGTTACATGTGTCTGAGACGAGCGTGTGGACATGCAGACCCTTGTGACTGGTGGACTTCTGCGTCATTCTGTCAGGTCGCTCAGGACGATGTATTCATGCACCAGAGGTATTAACGTATTAATGCAAAGGCAAACGCAGCAGTCTGCAGGAGGGAGGCAGTAAAACCTGACACCTGCAGCTCACACAGGAACACCTAACTATCAGTGTCGGATCTGTGTCTAAATCAAATGTCTCTGCATGGCCTCTAAGTGTGTGTGTCAGTGTGTTTAACCACTAACCGCCCCCC
>JABFEB020000041.1:4361829-4372617 GCA_019775895.2 Stomatorhinus ivindoensis
ACACACACACACACACACCATAGCGACTGCACAAATAAACGGGAAAGAAAAAGTGATCATGTGATGGAGGTGAGGCTGGTCGTCCACTCAGAGAGGGGATTCAGGAAGTGGGCGTGGCCACAATCTGCACGACTGCTGTGAAAATTACAGGAGGACCATTCCCACCACCTCCCGTCCCCTGGCTCTGCCACATTTGAAGATAAAACGGAAGAACCTTTGTGTCTCCGGGCCCCCAGACAGCAGGGCAGCACAGGGAGGTGCTTTCTGGACTGAGGTCAGCCCCCGTTGGGCCATTTGTACTTTCAGCTTGTTCTCTTTAATCTTTTTATTTTTTCCCCCTTCATCTTTCCCTCTAATTTACAAGGACAGCGACAAACACCATTAGGCGCAGAGTTAATTTCGCTCCGCTCTGTATCCAGGGGCAGTTCTGGGGGACACTGAGCTAACCACCTCAAGATGGAGACCAAAAAAAATCCCAGTAGGCCTGTGGTGCGTCAGTAATGACAGGCTGGCTGAAATTCAGGGCAAAGAGGAACCTGAGCACCCTCCACTCTAATTAAAAGAGGGGACGTTCTCTCACACTTTTTATTCCCCCCCCCCCCCTTTGGCACAAGTGCCATTGTCACCAGATGGCTTTCTTAAACAATGGTCACGGGCAAGCTTAGGGCCAACACCCCTGTCGACGGGGACTCTGCCTCCCTGACGTGAACCCGCTCACGTTGCGAAGGGGTCCGCGGACCTGGGAATTCTCTCCCCGAGCCAAAGGACGGAGCGTTTTTGGCTGCCGGGGGAGGAAGCGGCGGGGGAAACTTCTGTGGACTGCGTGTCACTGGGGGTTGGGGTAAATTTTGGGAAAGGGGAAGGTACAGAAATAGCGTGACCGAGATAACAGTCAGGAAGTTTTCCTTTGGTAAACGCAGACCGCGTTTAAAAAGGGAAGCAGAGTAACATCTGATAATAAAAGGCGATAAACACGTGCTTCACTTCTGATAAAATGACAGCGTCTACTGGGCAGCTCAGATTGTATTTTTTTTTTTACTTCTCAGGAAACTCTTTCTATCCCCTAAAGATTATTAACCACCAGTGACATCTTATTCAGTCCGGCCTTATAAAGAATATCGTGTTTCTAGAGAACTATTCTTTGTAAATGTAATTAGCTCATTAAAACAAATACATTGCAATTATTGCGTTGCCACAAAACAAAATAATGTATCCTCATCATCTTCGGATTTTTAGTAGGCTAGCACGTGACTGTTCATATAGTATGTGCATCACTAATAAATTCAGATAACATGTTACATTGATACATTTCCTTCGTTATAGGGTTAATTAAGCTTACGTCTGCCGGACACCTGTAAATCAAAACGAATTACTGTACGTTCCTTGGTAAATCAAAACCCTCGCTAGCATAAGATCAGAAGTTACTTTCTGTTTTTTCTCTAGAAGTTCAAACATACTTAGGAAAGAAAAGACAGGTTTTGTTTCATTCCATGGGCTCGGGGTTAACTACAGGAAACACGAAACGGACATTATTTGATTTATCTCACGAATAGATTTTAGTCTCACCGTAACGTCTACCTTCACGGATCCAGTTTAACTTCACAGTATCACTGCCTTTCATCGAAATGCACCCCCCGTCCTGTCCGGTGTCCCGACATATCCTTGCCTTATCTATATTTTACGTTGCGGTGCCCTGTAGTGTCTAGTTCTTAATCTCAGTGTCTACCATACACTATTCAGAATTAGTTCCAAGAAATATTTTAATAACTGGCCGTGCCGGTCTCTGCTTAAGATCTGTGAGAACTAACCAGGGTCTGTATCACGAAGTTGGATTTTTGAGTTAAAAGGATAATTTATCAGATTTAAATCTTGCTTCGTCATACAGACCTCTGGTGGTGATTAGTTCCGTGCCCATTTATTTACCAAACAAAAGCACGGTAAAGTATCTCAGTTTCCTCGAATATGGTTTGCCTGTCGCGGCTGCCCAGAAATGCTAGCCCATGCAAACTCGAGTGTCATCCGTGTGCTTGTACTGCGGACCTCCCCGTCCCAAAGCAGGACTGTCCAGCGACGCGCCGTCAGGAGTGGGAGGGGTCTTCAACGGGAACCGCATATTAAGAACAGCCCGCATCCCTAAGGCAAACACGATTAAAAGCCATACAAGGCATTCAGGGGTCACATGCCCCCCCCCCCCCCCCCAGAGCTACACGTCGGCATCGAGAAGTTCACAACTCACTTGAAGTATAAAGAAGGTGGGCAGCTGCCTAAAAGCGCAGTGATACGGGGCCCGGTATGAGAAGCAGCAAGGAGCCATAGATCATTGGATAAGGTCGCAGACTCAACAGTTCGCTTTAATTCTGCTCTCAGCTGAATAACTCTGAGATAAACTTCTCTGATAGGCTTAGCTAACAGCACGATTCTACTTTTACATACAGTAAAAGTTACATACATAAGAGTGACAGGAAAAACGTTCTAGTGCAGACTACATCGTCCGAGAGTAAGATCATTTTGACTTTTAGTTTAGTTATTAACGTTATTTTATAAATGCGAAATCAGTTTGAAATGGTTGACTTGACACGTCTCGGAATAAAACTTTCTGCACGTCACCCACAGACCAGAGACGTTATGTCAGAAATTTATTTTGCTAATCCTGCTGTCGTTAATCTATAACTAAAACATCATAACCACACCACCCCAGGTTATCACATACGTCTCCTCGAAGCTGGGGACGTAAGACATGCATTAAATGAATCGTTACCATGCAGAATAGTGCAGTCAGACCCAGCATGATGACGTTTCATTAAACACTTGCAGGTCAGTACGTGCCATTTCAAAAGGTTTGTACACCTGCCGCATGACCTTTACTGACGCTATATATTTACCAATAAATGTCAGCGTACGCACCAATGGTATAACTAGGTTTGATTTTGATTTAGACTGAGATTCCCGCATGTTCCATCGAAAGACGTAATTAATCTAACGATTTCCCCGTGTCAGCTTGTGTTGTCAGGTGCGCCAATTTCACTTTGCATATTTAGAAAGCGAGAACACAGGCCACCAGTAGCATTTTCTATTTCCATGTCCGTTAAAACACGGGTGTGCCTATATTTAATCAGACCCAGCCCAGACTATGTCCCCGAGTTCTCGAATAATAGCAAAAAGGCTGTATTAAGAGTCACAAACATCGGTTCCCTCCCCCGTTTATTTTTGCCTCTTGGACCTTGCACTTAACCAGTACGCCTAAAGAAAAAAAATCACAAGGGGCTCAGTATGAAGACTTTATTTCCTGAGATGCTATTTCTTTTTAATTTTTTTATTTAAAATGTACTACTCCGGCGGCCTCCCCGAGGTCTCTCCGCGCATCGTCGCCCTCCTACTTTAACTAACGGCATTCAATGCTCCCCTTATGAAGTGAACTTTCAAGTCTTTTCTGTGAACTTTACATCAAAACCGAGCGTCCCGCTGCGGTGCCTTTGAAGTGGCGGATACTGAACTGCGATCCTCTGTTCTGGCTCTGGAAAAAGGTTGGACCTGCTCTCACAGACGTGGATAAAAAAGGCGATTAGAAATGTCTGGTGTGTGTATGCCTCCTCTGAATCGTTTTTAAATTTGTCATTATTATTATTATTAGTACTTATCGTAAGATTTAAAGATATTTTTCCATATTCAGCTTAACCACGCATGGGCAAATGAATCACTAAAATCCATTATGAAAAATTGATTACACGTATGATAGAATAAAAAAAAACAGGGGAGCGCCCATTTAACACCCGAACTGTTTATTTGAGCTGTGTGGGAATCAAATCAGCACTGTCGGTGGAAAATTAGTAGGGCCCTTATGCTGAGCAAGTGCAACGTAGGGAGAGAGTAACAGAGTGCGCACAGCTACACCGTGATTCCAAAACGTCACAAAAGCGCCGAAATTGCACTTTAAAGAATGTTTCACTGGTATGAATTTGGAGGGGAAAAGCTAGTAAACCATCAAATATTTGGTTCTGTTAGGAGAATTTGCGGCGCGGATATAGATTGTGGCGCGTGGAACCGGGCGGGCGCAAGGACCATGCGCGCCGCGACGCGAGCTGACATCCCCAGGCATCGCATCCCTCACTCATTTATGCCCTCTTAAGACGCAACGCAGGAGGAAAGCCGAGCAGAGGATCTCCGTCAAAAAAGCATATCTTCCAGGAAAAAATAAAATAAAATAAAATAAAATGGTCAGAAGTGAAAGGCAACAGATTCGACTGAAATCCGAAGATGTATTTGTGGAGTCCGAGGGCTCGGTGGATCAGCGGGATTTCACTGAGATGTCTAGTTGTCCTTTCAATGACGTCTTTAACGCCAGTGACTCTGCTATGGACCAGATCGACACTTTCCTGAAAAACGTTCAAGTTTTACTGGAGGCAGCAAGTTACATTGAAAATAACGAAAAGAAAGATGGAAGTAAGTCAAATTACCCAGAGTGGTGGCGTTTCCTCAGTATTTAATGCTTCAGAAAGAAAAAAACAAAAAATATCATTGTCACCAGACTCAGACAACAAAGGACTGAGTTGAACGAACTACGAACAACTAGCTAGCCATACAAAAACGTGATCTGCCTCAGTACAGTTTATCATAAGGATTTTCACAAATCCAAGAAGGGGGATGCACCATAAACTTGTATTATTACTGTTTAAGATTCTCTGATAAGTCTTACGTTGAACTATTTAATTTATATTCATGTAATACATGTGTGCAGTGATCTAGAATTTTATTGATTTCTGGGATTAATCCGAATACAATATTCAGGTTTTACTTTTCTTATAACCTACTTGGAAACAGTATTCCTGCGAAAACTACGTATGGACAAGCCCTCGACTGATGGGCTCACAAGAAGCGTAGGATGAAATATAGCGCTGTCCTCTAAGTCTTCCCACACAGTATTGCGTGGTCCCCGACGCCCCCACACTCAATTTCATACTAAGGAAAACTCTAAAATACACTGCATGGCCTATATAAAGTTTAATTTAGTTTATTTTTTTAACGTAGATGGTGGTTCGGGGAACAAGCTAGCAAACGGCGACCAGATAACTATATTACAGATGCTCTGATCTTAGTGATACGGTTTTTAAGGAGGAATAAATAAATAAATCTGGTCATTATTAACCTGCTTATAGCATTTTGACCTATTTTATGCTTCTGATCCCGAAGTAATATCAAACAAGATTTGATTAATGGGGACGGCGCACAAGAGTTAGCTATGTAAACCATTTATCGCACAATTATACTTATTTGCTATGCGTCACTTTGAAAATACATCTTTTATTTTTTATCGTAAAACAAACGAATACATGAATGTCAAAAATTTAGCCCGGTGGCTATGAATCAGGTCATTCCCTAGAAAAAATCTTGTGCGTTAGAGATGAAGATTATTTTGCCTGTCAAATATACCGTGTGCATCCGCGCATTTTCAAGCAAATAATCACTTTATTGTACATTTTAAGCGGACGTTTTTCTACAAATATGGATTTGACGAGGTAATATTTACTTGTTTACTCTACCTGCCTTGTAGGAAGGAAGGTATAGAACAGAAACGGTCTTTTACATTGAAATTTTCTGTTATCCATGGAAGTAAAAGGTTGGATTCTTATAAAATACACCCTTAAAATGCATAATTTGTCTGAATTACTTTTAGTTACTGCAGAACCCCGGGAAATCAAGTGCAGCACTGCGGTGACGTACAGCATATTCCTCTTTAAATCATATTAAAAAAAATATATATATTACCTAAGTAAACTTCATGGTGATCGGGAGGTGTGTGTCAAACTCAAATGTTTGTCAGCGGGAATATTAAGAACAGCCATTAAAAAATGAAATGAAAAATGGAAACAAACATGAACGTACCCAAAAATATATATCTGTATCTCCATACATATCGATTAATATAAGAGAAAAAAAAGACTAATTAAATTCAGCAGATAGCAAAAACAAACAAAAATGAAATTGTACGACGCTGCATTAAAAAAAAAAAAATCTGCTTCCTGGTCTCAGCAGGAGTACTCACATGATTTCCACATGGAGCACATTCAAGCGCTCTGATTGGTTGAATGTTAGTTTGCTGACTGTACTTAGCGTGCATGTCCAATAGACCACGTGGTCTGTGATGATGTCATGTGTTGCTGGGCCTGGCCACGAGTTGCTTTAAAGACCCTAATGTTTTGGGGTCTTTTGGGACTTGTAGGATGTGTCTCAATTGCAAACGTGACTACGGAAGTCGCGTATTCTGTCGCCCCATGTCATAGCAATATCATACGTATTATTTTGATTATAAGTGCATAGCACTATTGTATATTTTTTCACAAGATGACTACTGCATTCCGATCTGCAGCAGAGCTTGACCCGTCGCGTCATATTTTCTGTTAATATTTTTTATGTCACGCGTTTAAAGTCACGAGCAATGGTTCATGATAAAAAATGACATATAATAACAACGGTTAGTAAATCACATTTGTTTTTTAGATTTTTACTTTTTATTCTTGTTCTGTTTTACCGTCGCTTGATAAGTACGTAACACCAGTACGTTATTATGCAATATCAGGCTTATGCTAGTAGTACCAATACAGATAGACATATTATTATTATTACTGCTACTGTATTATGGAGACTCGCTTTCCCATGAAGCTTTGCGCCGTGGCATGTCTCCTCCCTCAGCTGTGAGGCAGGTAAACAAACTGGGGGTGGAGTTAAACAGGCACCAAGGGGACTCTGGAGGCTGTGGGCTTTCGGGGGGGAAGAATTTTATATCGTTTATATCTGTTTTGTACGATTTGTAGTTGTGTGAATCCTAAGTATTTTTAATACTTTGATATTATAATGTTTTATTTTTAAAATAAAAGCGAAAGTTGAGTAAACTAGATAACGCCAGCTACGAAATATTTCGGTGCTTTGGCAGCTAGACGTAGCAAGCTTTATTTTAAAAATATTGAAAAATCACGAAAGTTTAATTCGAAGCAATACGGTATACTGTATAAGTGACTATATTTAGTGTTTCTAGTGAGATATAAATCTGTTCAGCAATATATTTCAGTAATAATCATAGCAAGCTACCTACACGCAGAATGACGGCAGTGCAACTCATTAATATCCAAAGGTTATTGGAGGCTGCGGAATATCTAGATAGGAGAGAGAGAGGTACGTAACCGGGAAATGTTATTTATTCCCAGTTTTTAAAACTATCATTGTGGGTTGTAGTGTGTTGCATTGCTTCGGTTGGTGGCTTGAACGTTTTCTGTGAAGCTGCAAACGACCGACATGAAACTGGGGTTTGCATGCACGGTACCGATAGGAACTGACATGTACAGTTTATAGCCTGTGTGTGATCCTATGGGGGGATGGTAAACTGGAATGTCAGGCAGTCTGTCTTTTGCCTTTCTCGCCAGAATGTGAACACGGGTACGCTTCGATGTTTCCATCAATCCAGAACACGAGCTATCAAAGACAACGGAAATTTCGAAATAAAAAGTACAACACCAACCACAACAGGTAAGCGCCGCATTTGTCCTCTACAACCAACCCGGTTCTATCCTAACTAGACCCTAGCAAACTGCACCGCATCGCCGCTGCCCTGAGTCCCCGCAACATCCACTTTCTGTTTCTCATCCTCGCCCCTATACGCATTTTGCAGCCAGACGATATGAACTTGCAAGATAAGGAAATTTACGAGGGCAGACATTTAACAGCAGCGATAGCCCCGTAACTTTGGCGTGCGCTGCAAGAAGGCTCCTTTTATCTGCGTGTCAGGCAGCAATACGATATTTTAATCTAATGGTGCTTATATAAATTGCCATTAACCCATGCAGTACGATTGGAAGATGAAATAAATATTGCGGATGTGTTTTTTTGCATTGCACTGGCACTTGTTCCAGGTCCTGGCTTGGGGGAGGGGGAAGCTCTCTCTCTCTCATCAGCTGATTGTCAAACTGGCTGCGGCGCTTAGGTTAGGGACCGTCTCTACGGTGTTGTCTTCCATGTGTGACGAACACTCTTTGCCTTTCATCGATATTTCACAAACGACGTGACCTTTACATTCATATATATATATATCGCTTGGATTAATATGGGAACATTAACACCTTAGGATGATTAACAGTTTGAGAATTAAGCCTAAGTTTATTTTTGTCACGTGCATGCATTTCGCATCGAACCCTTACATGTAAAAAAAATCTCTTATTTACTCTTTGGTGATGTTACAGGACGTGAGGAATAGATCTAGTGACGATTTTATAAGCATGAGAAAAGCTTGAATACGCATTTTATTGTGGTGCGTTAGGATAATGACATGAATCGCGTGGGTTTATGCATTGCATCCTTCTGGATCACGAAAAACACGCACTTTGTATTCTGTCATGCGGTGTCCATTTTAAAAGGGCTGTACCCCGTATGAAGTAAAAGCAGCAGCTCATTACTATGCAATATTTGACCACGAGATAGGTGCCGTGATGGTACGGTAGTAAATGATTTATTGTGATGTTTATGACATGCTCCGGGGCATTCCGTGATCGAGGATTTAAATTAAATTGGCTCTCCCAAGGTCGCAGAGCGTAAAGTGACTTTAGGTGAAAATGCAGCTCGCTTTGGCATTTTGGGGTCGTTTATACTCCCATTAAATCTGCGTTTAGGATGACGCTGCTGGATGCCTCGCGGTGATGGATTACGTGCGCATGGCGCCTTGCTCAATGTCCCCGCTGTATTTTCTGTGCCCGGTTTATGTTAGAAATTCACCATAGCCATGCAGCACATAGCGCACCAAGCTCTGAACATTTTAAAGAAAGATAGTCATGAATGTTGATATTTCGTTCCTCCAGCATATTTATTTCACTGCCTTTTCCATCTAAGGCTTCCACTCGGGTTTCATTTGGTATGCTGAGGACTTATCTACAAACTCTCCTTTCAGTCCCTCGATCCAACAAACGTCATTGTCTCCCACGCTACAGATGCGTGTGTGGGCTTTTGATTAAAATCAAGCCATTTGAATGTATCCTAGTGTACATGATAGCTGAGGCCTTAATGCCTCGTGACCCAGGCACCATGGGCTTGTGAAGCTGCAGACTCAAAGGAAGCGCGATGTCACCGTGCTGAAATGACTGCAGCTCGGATGTGCAAAGGGAAGCCAACAGCCGTGACTACCTTCCATGTTGTCTTATCTTCCCCTTTCACAAAAATAGGTTCAGGCCGGTTGATTTTGTTGTACGTGGAGGCAGGATGACATGCAAAGAATGATGATTCATCTTTATAATTATCCAGCTATTTTCTGCGTTTATTTATCTTGTCGAACGTGGTATGCGGATTAGTAAGAATATGCCCATATGCTTGTGTCATTTTCATAAAATGGCTGTGAAGTCGTTCTCCGTAAAGCAGTAGTTCCGGTTTATTCTTTCACCGGTATCGAAAATGCGCGTGCCAACCGCCCCACACACAGCGTTATACAACACAGTGAGGCCCAATCAGCCGCACGACTCTTTGGAATAGGAGCGCGTGTTAATAGTATTGACCAATAGGCAGTGGGTCTGCCCGTTGTGCGTTGGCCTTGTCCGTCGCGGAGCCGGGCTGTTTAGCCATCCGTGCCACGTGTTTTGCTGCATCGTGTTGCTTCACAGAGAAGCTGTTCGGGGTCTGGTCCTGGCAACCCTTCGGATCGGCTTGCGGGGCCGGGAGGGTGGTTAGAGAGGCAGCCAGTCAGGGATTCACTGCTGCGGGTCAGATTAACGACTGAATCTTCCTCCTGGCAGGATGCATGTGACAGGGCTGGATCTCTATGGCTCGACTTCCTCTTGTATTTGTTTATGTATTTGCCTCATCTGTTACAGTGTCAGTCCTGAACAGCTTATGCTTTTCGCCGAACGCTGTTGCAAGTGTTTATATCGTCTGAAATTTTTGTTTTTCTGTTGGATCAGTGAGTGTGGAGCCTGCATAATCTGATTGCCCCCTTCCCCCCTCCCTCCACCTCTTTTTGACTGCAGGTCTACACACAATGAGCTGGAGAAGAACAGGTGAGTCGAACTGGATTTTCCTGAATTGTGCCGTGGGCTCCTGTGACAAGGTGCCCTCGATGCAGTTACACGTACCCAACTCCTGAGATGCATTTAAATAATAAGTCAAATAATCAAATACATTTCTGGAAGCTGTAGTCAGACATTAGTATACTTAAAATGGAATTTTACAACTCATGTAATTATTGTTCTTTTATTTTGTTTTTATTGCATTGCAATATTACTCCTCTTCATAATAATCTGGAGTCATTTGGAAAAAACTTGTTGCCCTGTGTATGTTCTAACGCTAGCAGGAGGTGACCCAGTTCTGCTAATTTAAGGGTATCCCCTCCTCTCTGACTCAGCACGCTGCGATTGGGTCATGCGGTGCTGACCTTGTTGCTAAGGTGTTAGGTTGCAGCGCGGGAAGGTGCGTGTACGTAGTGACACGGGTCCTCTTACCGCGTTATATAACGCAGCATCGATCTTCACGTTGGTGGCTCACTGACTTAGAGGGACGATTCGCAGGGGGCTCTGGATGTTTGCACCAGCCTCCAGTAAAACACAATCTGAAAAGCGTGTGGCTGGGAGAAGCTGGGAATTACCTGCAGCCATTTCCTTGTAGTTTTTTTTTCTTTTCTTTAAGAACTTTTTAGTGTTAAAGTGAAACAAACATCCTTAAGGTGGTATAATCAAAATGAAAAACTTTATGCTTCCTGCAGAAATGATTCTGAAAGATTTTCCGAAAACTGTCGCTGCCCAGGTTACTTCTGGGTAAAAGAAA
>JABFEB020000041.1:4380770-4397498 GCA_019775895.2 Stomatorhinus ivindoensis
TTCCCCCCCCCCCCCCCCCAATCCTTAGTAGCTGTGCAGACGCCAGCACGAGTTCGTAATGTGACACGCAGAAAAATTTTAACGTTTCGGAATTTTTAGAACTCCTGCAAAATATATATTTTTTTGTTTGTGAAGCTGAACGCTTTGAAATTAACAAACCTCATGAAAACATTTAAATATTTGAGAGGGAAAAAAAAGAAACAAAAACATAAAAGTATCTTAAGCATGAATTATATACCAGAGTTTTATTTCCTTACAAAATTAAGCATTGAATTTGTAGGTTTTTGAAGATTTAAGGCTAAATTTGCATTCAGTAGGTTTTTCGTTTCTCGTTTGCAAGAATCCCTGACGTCTGACTGGGATCTGAACTTGTTTTTTTGAGCTGGTCACCTGTGCCAACTGGTTCTGCAGATAAAGGAACAACTAAAACTCCCGACGCGTGCAACATGGGAAAACTATCCATTCTTGCCATATCAAGATTTATTTATTCTTACTATTATTCTTGTCATCATTATTCTAATTTGACCCTCGAGCTTCAGCCAGTGCGCAACACCAACGCAGCTCAAAAACGGGGAGGAGGAGTTAAAAAAAAAAAACTCATTGGTGCTATGTGAAACAAACCAACCAATCAGATAAAAGGAAAAAAAAAAAAAAAAGCAGTTGGCAATGGCAGCCTGAATCACGTCCGTCTACAGGACACACATTCCCGTTACGGTGGGTTTCAGTGCGTACAGACGCTGGGCCGCGTGCCACGGTCCAGCGTGCAGCTAACGCAGCTACCATTAAGCTACCTTGTTACCTGCCACCATCATAGCAGAGCGTAGAACCGGCGCTGCGGGTCCATAGCAGACGGCCGCCATAGCAGTACGCAGTATGTCCAAAGCAATAACACTCATAGTTCTGTCTCAGACTTTGGCTATTTTTTTCCCTTTTCTGAGGCACAGACCTGTGTCCGTCCAAGAGAGCAAAGTGTACTTGCTTGTTTTGTATATAACTCAAAATAGTTTCATAAATTAAAAAGGAGAAAAAAAGTTGGTAGTACCTATGAATAGAAACATTGCCTCTGTTGCCGTTTTTGTCTGTGTTTTGTGCATTTTTAAATTATATATAAGATATATATATATATTATTTTTTTGGGAAAGAATTCTTTTCAGAGTGATGGTCATTGTGGCATGGGCAGTGTTTGTAAAATTTGCTGGTTGAAACAGTTGAAGTTTTCATTCTGTAGCTGCCCGCGAGGGAGAACTCACGCCCGCATTTAAGACACAGAACGCGGAGGGAAACAGACGGATGCCGCCTTGCGGTCCAGGCTGACTCGGAGTGGCACTCCTGTTTATTAGGCTCATACTCTGCCGTGTCTCAGCTGAGGGACGTGCCAAGTGGAGGGGAGTGACTGGGTGATTCCAAATTGAAAGCCTCTTGGCAGTTTTCAGGTGTCCCAAACCGCACTTCCACGTCTGGCTCCCCGTTCCGTCTTTGCGTTTTCATGAATATCCCATGTATGAAAAAAAGCGTAACGGCTAGATTGGATTTTTTTTATAATGTTTATTTATTTAAATTTCACCCCTCACACAAGTGTAAGATTTTTTTTATTTTTATTTATTTTCTTGTTTTATATATCCTTCGAGGCCTAAACCCTGTTTCTTATTTTAAAATTTTTACAAATTGAGAGAAATTGGTCGCATAGGCCATTCGTTTTTCAGTTACCTTTGACTCAACCTTTCGGAATGTAATCTTCACAAGCACATTCCCAGTAGCAGATAAGCTTTGCTGGTGCAAGTTGAGCCGCGAGCCCCATTTATGTGACTGGCAGAGGATGAGACCCCCCCTTCCTGTGGAAGATGGGACCCCCCCCTGCGCAGTGCTCATGTCCCCGTGGCCCGCCAGACTCCTCACTGTACTGCCCTGTGACCCTCTGCTATTCCAGTTACCCGGCAGTGATCTTCAGTGATGCACCAGAGGTCAAACTACCGTCTCACAAGTCTAACCCTAAAGCTGCACATTTAAAAATGTTTGGATTTAGTTGATGCCATTTAGGGTGTTTACCATATTTTTCTGGCTTTTATCAAAATTTAAGTGTAAAATTACTGTCACCATAAATGCTTTTTTCTTTTCATCATTATTATTATTATTATTATTATTATTATTATTCAGCTTGTGTCTTAATGTTCCCAGTTTATTCTTACAAGGCAAACTAGTTTTCCTTTGTTTAAAATCTATAATTTGTCATTTTCCCTTTATTTTGTGAAATGCACTATGAAAAGGACACTCGTCTTCAGAAACACTTTCTAATTCCTTCACTGATCTGTGTGTCTTAGAAACTTCCGGAGCCACAGTGGCAGCAGAAATGACCCCATTATTTTTGCATAGATGTCGGTCCTGGACACTGGCAATGGGTCAATGAAATAAAGTTTCCACCCCTCATATTTTTTCCAGCTATGTCCTGCTTGTCATTCATTTACACAAACAAACACTCAGCCGTTCAGGAATATGATGCAGATCGCATACAAATTAAGACTAATCAATTAAGCTCAGAAAACTAGTTTACAGTGCGAAAGCTTCAGCGTCCTACTGTTCCTATATTGTTTAAATTAATCTGACTTCAATACCAAACACGAAAATCACCTCGGATGCTTCCAGTTCACATTCGATTAATTTCGGCCAGACAGAAAAAGTCACCAACTGTTTGCTGTGGCTTCCTTGAAAAATATAATCTACATTTCGCCAATGAAAATATTCCAGTGTAAAATAGAGGAAAAGCAACTTTTTAAAGGGGTCAGAAATCCACTGAGGATCTGCAACTTTGAAGCAAGACTAATTGTAACTTGCCTGTCTGTCTTAATGCATTATTTACGCAAAGGCAGTAAGTGCTGCCATCTGCCGGCACCAGTGAGAAACGCGCTGTTACTGCACCATGGTGCAGTACTTCCATTAGGCTATATGATGGAAAGCTTTCGTTTCTCGCAGCAGTAGAGCCGACGGCCACGTATAGGTGAATATTTGCCTGTCTAAACGCAAAATAATTTGGGTGATATGTTGTAAGGGATATGCCAACACAAGCAAATTACAGCGCTTCTCCTCTGTATTTATTTTCGGGTTTCCTGGCATTTTTGGGGGAGTTTATTATACAGTTTGTAGAAATATCTATGCAAATATTTATCCCCGTTATAGTGGCAGTATAAATTAAATCAACGTGATGTTCGTCTGAATTCAAAATGCATGACCCAGAGAATAACTAATCAAATTACTTGAATCTGAAATTTAGCAAACTCTTTCCCCAGCGGTGCGTATGTAATATTTCAATTTTTGGAAGCTTTGTTTATTGTATAATGTAAAACGCGGGACATCTTCCCATAAGAGGATTTCTTTTCATTGAACATGAAAGTGCTGCTTTCATCGGTGAGTGGCCTTATGTATTTCATGCGTCCATACAAGGCCTTGATCAAATGATCTCAAATTACCTTTTCAGTAAAATAACAATAAAAAGTATCATGCACCCTCGCTGTGTTTACAATGAATCAGAAAGAGCGGGGCTGCTTTTAAATCACGACAGCGAGGAAAGTCGTGTTTACTGAAAATTAATTTGATGAATTTTGAAGAAATGCATTAGAAGATAAATGCTTTTTCCCGAAGAAGATTTTTTTTCGCTTTGAATGTCAGACGATTCGTTCTTGTTATTGATTCAGGTATCAGTATGCGGGATTCATGTGTCTACGGTCCCCGGACTAAATGATAAATATTTCGACTATTTTCCCCTGCAAGTTTGCCGGCGCCATTTCACAATGTTTTAAATAATTGTAAAATTGAACTAGAACTGGGCGCTAATGAGACTGTCACCCTAACTCTCACTCTAACTGGCCAGTAACATTATCATAATAAATATAATTATTTGCAAAGGCGCCGCTAAATCATATGGTTGCAGACCTTCGCTTATACAACACAGGCTATTAGTTGGGGACGCCGGACCTACGATCTGCGAAAATCCAATAACAGATATATCACCCAAACCGTAATGTTAGCTCATGTGCTTAAATAATCTACATTTTCCACCTCTATATACATTTTGTTTAACCCTATGGCTTGTTATGCTATATGAAACTTTCCTCGTTGTCGTTATATAGATTCCTTATTTAAGTAACAGCAGGGCTTTTTGTACCTTATCGGGCCTTGGTCAATTTTCTTTTTTTATATATGTGAAAGCCCCCGTCGAGTTTGCATGTCCCAGCACGCTCCGCGTGTGATCGTGAGTAGCTCTTGTAATGTTGTTGTTATGTTGTAGCTGCATTCCCAATTGTCGCGTGTGTGTTTCCCGTGTCCTATGTGCACTCTGTGTGATTCTCGCGTGTCTCTAGTGTTGTGTAAATTAACCACCGCGTGTGAACCTGACGGTACGACGTTTGACCTCCTTCTGTTTGGTGCTGCGAAGGAGGGTTCGATATCCGGTGGGCGCTCGTCGTAGTATTACTACCACTAAGGCTAAAGTAAGTCTTCTCCAATACATATACGCAGGTGTTACATTTATCACTATATATTATATGTATAATGGGGTTATCATACATTATATAAAGGCAATTCAGTATATTATTTTACCTTGCTGGAACCTGAGATTTCAACTCAATCATTTATATCAGTATTCTCACTTCTCAGCTGGGAAGATCTTTAGAGAGAAACAAAACCTTGACTGTAAAGGCTGATTTATATTTCCGCGTCGAATCGATGCCTTAAGTTTGATGTAGCCATGGACTCTACGCCATAGCCTGACGTGCACCTCCCCAGACCACAAGAACTGTGATTGGTCTGCTTGGTACTTACACTATATTGCCAAAACGATTGGGACACCCTTCCAAATTATTACTGAATTCAATAATTACTACTAATTATTGAATTCAGGTGTTCCAATCGCTTCCATGGCCACAGGTGTATAAAATCACGCACCTTGGAATGCAGACCACGTCTACAAACATTTGTGAAAGAATGGGTCACTCTCAGGAGCGCAGTGAAGTCAAGCGTGCTACCATGATGGAACCTGTGCAGTAAGTCCATTCATGAAACTTTCTCACTACTAAATATTCCACGTTTAACTGTTAGTGGTATTATAACAAATTGTAAGAAGCTGGAAATGACAGCAACTCAGCCACAAAGCGGTAGGCCATGTAAAATCAGAGCGGGACAACGCATGCTGAAGCGCACAGTGTGCAGCTTCCAACTGTCTGCAGAGTTAATAAGCACAGACCTCTAAACTTCATGTGGCCTTCAGATTAGGTCAAGGACAGCACATGGAGAACTTCATGGAATGGATGTCCATGGCGGAGCAGCTGCATCTGACCCTTACATCACCAAGTGCACTGCAAAGTGTCGGATGCAGTGATGTAATGCACACTGCCACTGCACTCTAGAGCAGTGGAGATGTGTTCTCTGGAGTGACGAATCACACTTCTCTATCTGGCAATCCAATGGACGAGTCTGGGTTTGGTGGTTGCCAGGAGAACAGTACTTATCTGACTGTATTGTGTAACTGTAAAGTTTGGTTGAGGGGGGATTTTGGAATGGGGGTGTTTGTCAGGGGTTGGGCTTGGGCCTCTTAGTTCCAGTGAAGGGAACTCTTAATGTTACAGCATTCAAAGCCATTTTGGACAATTTCATGCTCCCAACTTTGTGGGAACAGTTTGGGGACGGTCCCTTTCCTGTTCCGACATGACTGCGCACCAGTGTACAAAGCAAGGTCCATAAGGACATGGATAAGTGAGTCTGGTGTGGAGGGACTTGACTGGCCTGCACAGAGCCGTGACCTCAGCCAGATAGAACATCTTTGGGATGAATTAGAGTGGAGACTGCAAGCCAGGCCTTCTTGTCCAACATTAATGCCTGACCTCACAAATACTCTCCTGGAAGAATGACCAAAAAATCCCATAAATGCATTGTCCCAATACTTTTGGCAATACAGTGTATATTGGTGATAAAACCTGTGCCGTTAGTTATATCTAACATTAAATAACTTAAATTTAATGTTAGATATAAGTAATGCTTCAGTTTTTTCTCTCGTCTCCAGAATTTGCGCTGAAGTTTGTGGCAGTCTTTCTCTACTAGCATTAGCAAACTGTGTGCTCCGCAATGTTTAATCTTTCGATGTTTGATCAAATTGCTTGTTAAATGACGTCCCACCCTCCTGACACTCTAGCAGAAGAGCTGTCTGCTTTACTACTGCCATCCTCCACATATGCTCTACAACAGGGGACTCCAACTCTACCATCCAGTAGGTTTTCTGTTCCACTTGGCTTCTGATGAGCCACACCTGTTCCTGGTATTTACCTGAGAACAGGTGTGACTCATCAGTAGCCAGGTAGGCTAGAAAACCTACTGGATGGTAGCTCTCCAGGCCCGGACTTGGAGACCCCTGCTCTACAGTTTGCCAGTGTTCTGTGCATTTATCCTTACCAAATGTTTCTGGCTGAAATCTCTCGCTAGATGCCAAAATCTAATTGGGCAGCACAAAAAACCCCAGTGGCTTTAAGTTTTAACGTAATGTTGCAATTAAGGGGCATCAGTTCTTGGTATCTGATACCTTTTATGAGTATGGGCATACGAGCGTGGCATCAGCCTGATGCTGGTATCTGTGCATATCCCTGATCTTAACACGCTTAACTACAAAGAGAGAAATCATGTAAACAAGGGCTCATTTATAGTTTGCAGACGACGGCATATTTTAACATTTATTTAATAAAAGGTAAACGAACAACTGAAAAGTAGCATTTAGTAAAAAGTCCTCAAAAGGGGGTGGAGGGGGGACTGTGGCATTTTCCTTGTTTACTGCGTATATATTTGTACATTATACCAGAACAAAAAGGGGGAAAAAAACAAGCATGACCAATTACCATTTAACTTAATCTAAGTTAACATTACAATGAAAAAAAAAAAAATCATTACAGTTCTGTACTGAAACACTCTCAGATGGGGGGGGGGGGGGGAAGCCACTTGGTCTTAGAACAGCACAGCTTTTGATAAACCAACCCAATTGTGGGGGGGGAAATCTATAGCAAAGAATTCTGTGTTATGGAAACTCGAATACATTTTGCAGGTGTAACTCAAACCTACACGTTTGTTAAATCAGCGGTGTCTTTACCTGAAACTAGATGCTAACTGAATAATGGGGGGGGGGGCTACCCAGTCCATCATCAGTGAACATCAATAATGCAGAAATGAATTTAGGCATAGGTCTAACTATATTAGGGTGGGTGCCTCATTGTTTTTAAAAAAAATGAAAAACAGTCAAGTCTTTCCCCCACGAGCATGTGAGCCTTTGTTTGCTTATTTTGATTTTAAAACACCTTCCCTGGGGGTGAACGCAGCTCACAGACCACTGGGCCAGCTTGGAACGGTTTGGCGGCCACAGAACATGCGGCTTGTCGAACCCGTTACTGCGGCATGAGATGCCGCACGTTGTATTTGGATGTATCCTGGTACTGGGTCATCGGCTTGTCGGCGATGCCGCACGTCCCGACTCCGACCTTCCCGTTGACGCTCTCTGGTGATGCAAATATACTCCTTTTCACCTGGGATGGGGAAACGGAACCTGTCATTCCTTGGGTACTTCTATGCAATACCCAGGTGTGCTGCAAGCGCTGTTATGCTAAATTAGTCAGTAATGAAACATGCATATCTGGGCTGGAGGGCAGATGAGTGTAGAGACATCTAGAGATCATTATCCGCAGATGTGTTCTTCATTCTTCAGCAATAGGCTCGAAATCCAGCATTCCACAGTAGCACACAAGCAGTACTTAAGCACTGGGTTCCTTCATTTAGCCGTGATGCTAATCACTGCCTGGCTAAATGCACTGCACATTGATTACCTTATTACAGGATTAACCCAGGGCGTGACGGACACGCAGTCTGCCTCAGAGAGGAACATACAGCACCCATAACGAGCTACTGACCTGTCCCTTCTTATTCTTTGAATACGCTTTATTGTTAAACTGCTGCCATTTGGATTTCTGATCCTCGCGCTCCTGTTCCAGCTCCTTCATGCGCTGCGCCTTCTTGAACGCTTTCTTCTTCTTGTATTCCCTCATCTCTGCGATCTGCTCCTTCCTGCCGGCAAGACGACAGTGATGATTCTGATGGATCTCACCTGAGGAGAATCCAGGCCGTGGGTCTCGCCTCACCTGGACTTCGACTTGGCACCGTCCTCCTCTGAGCGAGATCCTTGCTCCACGGGCTTCAGGTTCAGCAAGGGCATGACTTCTGCGTTGCCGTAGCCCAAGAAGGTGACGGCAGCGGTGCCATTCTCCTTGTCTATCTCCTCGATCTCTGCCTTGTACAACCTGCCAATAAATCAGGGCTGTAAGCAGGTGAGTACAGGTGTAAAACACCAACTTGGAACAAAACTAAACAGTTTATTCTATGAATCTTTTAAGTGTGATCAGTGTTCTCCCAATCGTGTGTCAACACCAAACTAAGCATATACACCAAGTGAAGTATATTCTACCCTCTTACAAGCAATTTTCTCCAATATTTGTTACCATTTTCCCACATTTAACAAGGTTCTTAAGTTAGACATAACTAGCCTTAACCGTTGAACATGTTAAGTTACTTTAAAATGACCTGTTCTTCGCCAATCATATCATGATAAATAACACTCTTACCATTGCACTGAGACATGTGACATAGTGTAGCAGCCAATCAGAGCACTTACTGTCCATCCTCATTCCAGACAGCCATGCATTGGTCCCCCACCTTCCACGAGTGGCTCGAGGTCGTCTCAGTTGTACTGCTGGAACTCGTGCTGGCCACTGAGGGCTGGCTTGATAGCAGGTCCTTAGTTAATTCTATAACTTCCTGGAAGAGAACCAGTGTGCCGTAAAATCTGGATGCTTGCACGGCAAACTGAGGTAACCTGTTACGTTTTCAGTTCAATGATATCCAACATGTCCACTCCTTGCAACCTGACTGGGCGGGCTAACGCAGGTTAGTAGGCTACACTCGTGACCAGCAGGGCACAAGCGGACCTACTGCTGTCGTATGTCTGAAGTACTTAACATTAATTATCTGAATGTCCAGCAAAACTGCACGAGACAGTCACCATTATGGAACGCTTGCTTGCTGGCTGACTGCTGGTATTCGTGACGCTGAATGCCCACCCTACCTTTTCAAGGAGATATTTACCTGCAAGTCTTTCTGGAGTTTTAACAGGTCATTATTCTCTTGGTCAGTCGATAAGGCCGCCTCTACCTGCTGCAGCTGTGCCTTGTAGCTGGCCAACTGCTTCATCAAGTCATCAGACATCTGTATGGAAATAGGTGCCATTCATTTGATAAATTCCATTTAAATATTATCTTGTATTATTCTTCTATGCAGACTTAATCATATCAAAAGACTCTTTTCCCCAGTTTCAGATCCATTACGTCATTTTTGATACACAAACAACCCGATGATTAAGGTCCTAGATACTGAACACTAATTTAATGCTCCCTCAACATATCACCTGTCACTTATAAGTTAACTATCTCAGGTCAACCTTTGTAATCGGTTCCGGGGGCAAAGGCGGGGAATTAAAATTACGGAGCGACAAATTCAACTGCGTCTGGGGATGGAACCCTTACACTTGAACAGCCTATCTTAGGCGGTGAGTGGATTCGGTGTGTCCGACACTATCACACAGCACCGCACCCGGCATTTTTACCTCCATTACCCAGGTGACCTCTCCCAATCAACTTAACGGCCAAACAATCGCCTTCACACACCAGTGGCCATGTAGCTGACCCTATTTAACGTTAGATGTGGACCCAGAACAGCGTCTGTTTTGCTGGAAGCCCATACAGGCCGAGTCAGGCCTAGCGAGCCTCCCAGGCCGGCAGAGGCGGCCGACACGCTTAGGTGAACAACGACACCGTTTCGTTTCTGCCGCCTAGTCGCAGCCATTTTTTCCCTACTGTTATATGCTAACCGCTATCTAGTGTCTTACCTTAAATTACCTGACGGCTGTAAACAAAAGACGAAAGAGCTCCGCTATTTATTACGACTCCCGTATTTGTTTTTCGGCTTCCCCTTTTTCGCCACCAGACTGATCGTTTCAAAGTCTCGCTAAACAGCAAGTTGATATCGCGAGGTTACCGTTGTTGCGTCACTCCCTCCGCTCGAACGCGCGCAGCTTGGATCCCATCCAGAGCGGCCCATGCGCCGTAAGTCCTTGGGGTGGCGCCCTTGAGCCACTAACTCACTTTTAATTTTCCTTTGCATTTTAATAACGGTCAGTTTAGTCTGTAAATGACTAAATATGAATATAGTATGGTCGGGACGTGTTTATGTATATATAGAGTGAAATTGGTTAGGTGTTCTTTGAATAGGATTAACATGTAACAATTTTTGTAATTTAGTGCTAGGTGACAAAATTAAAATGTCGCTATATTCTATTACGCGTTATACCATTACAAATAATGTTATTTATAATTCTGTATAATGTACTACATTACTAATTTAGTTTATGATGTTGGATTCTTCCTTGTGGTAATCATCTGAAAGGTCACTGGTGATATTAATAACTACAGTTTTATCGTTTTCAGTTAGCTCGGGTTTCTTTTCTTCAAAGATGTGATTTCTGCGTGATGTCTGAGTTGGGGGTGGTTTCTGGGAAGACCTCGCCGTTATTTTCATTTTTTCTTTTAATATGATGCGGGCGTCGTTTAATTTTACTGAGCGAAAAGTACCGTTTTTACTTTGAGATGCAGACAGTAAGGAGAGTCCTTTTCAATTCATCCGGGCTGATAGACCTACGATTACCTCGGGCAATTAAGCGGATAATTGACTTGCGAATAACACTCGTGTAAGAAAGATGTGCTGTACTTGTACATGATGATTATGGTAAGCATACTGACCATAGATGACTAGACTAGGTTATATTAATATTATCCTTATTATTCTCTTTATTGATATTATCTCCAGGTAACTATCGCGTTTATGCACAAGAGTTCTAGCAGTTTGGACTGGTGCGCGGTTTTAGGGGATTTGCCAGCGTGGGATCTTAGTGATTCACCATTACTGTAACCCTCCACGGCAGGAAGCTGACGGTGACCCCTCCCTCATAACGACAAGGCCTGACATGAGTCCTTATCATGTACATACGTGGCATGATGATGAATCTACAATAAATCAGTTGCTTTTAGTCATTATCTGACAAGTCCAACACCTAAACTATCCCTGAAACTTAGTAATGTTTCAAACATTCAGTAACATCCAGTTATTCCCCGGATGTGTTTGTGGGCAGGATTATTGTAACCGAGTCCGACGTAGTATTTAAGGTTTGGATCACTAACGGCCGCGGTGGGTTGTGCATTTTAATTTTATTTCCAGATATAAGTTTTATTAATAGTAAAACCTCTGCCCAAATAAACGCAATGATAGACGGTTCATTCCTGGCAAGCTGTACGGGCCCATCTGTGGGTTCGCGTCTTAAGTGAAACCAAGACCACAATGAATACAAAAGATCGGTATTATACATGTACAAAATGTGTATTTTTATTATGGAGAAAACATGCCATGGTATAAATAGATTATACTCCGTGCTTGACTAAGCACATCGCTGACAGCGACGGGCGGTTCACTGTGATCCTGTCTCCGTCTGACCAACTGGAAATTCAGGATCACAGAAGTTCAATGGAATTGGTTTTATTCCCATTATTATTTTGTTCTGAATTCCGTTTCGGTTTTTCAGACGTGCATTTCAAGTAGGTTTATGTGTCATAGCTTTTTGTTGACTATTAGTTTCGCGAAACTGGAGGCCTGTATATTTTACGCTACTGTATCCTCTAAAACAGTGTCCTTGCGACGATGCTCATTAGCGATCAGTGCGTCAGAGTGTGTCACCGAAACCAACTACATCGAAGCATAATCTTAAACGGAAGCACAAGCCTTCATATTTGGAACTATATATGCTAAATGGAGAAATATATACAGAGTGAATCTCATCAGTATCGAAATCTGAAACTGTCATCGTTCTGATATTTGGCACTGCAACAGGCGCATGTGTGGGTAGTTACGGCCAGGAATTAATACCTGCACCGGTGCTACTAAGAGAGTCGGGGCACCGTGACCTGGGATCGCGTATACAAACGGTGGAGGCATGGGGAATGTCATTACGTAGCGCATCACAAACTCTTGTGCTGTATAATGTATCACGCTACACCTTCTTTAAGCTCCCAGAGATGTGCAGGGCGCACCTTGATGTGGCACAAGATGTCCGGGCGTAATTCTGAAGCCCCCCCACCACCACCAATGCACCGTAAGTCTGTAGTGCAGAACAAACTATGCGTCTGAGATGGATGAGGGAACATTGAAGCCGACCGATGGCAATACAAACCGTGGTGATCCACGAATAAATGGGGCTCGGTACTGGAGCGCCGTCCCCTCCTGAGTGGGGGGCGCGTTGGCCGCGACTTCCAGTACACCTCGTTTCGTCACATATTTCCCCATGAGAGGCAGGGGAAACGCAGGGCTGGGAAGCAGCCTGTGATGAGTCATAGCTCTTGCGGAACCGAGGGGCATCGGCTGTGTTGCGTATCCAAAGAGGGGCAGTTAATGTATGACATACTTTTAACTCCCTGAATTAATATCAGATATAGATCTCTGTGTGTATGATTTATTCAAAATGGCATTTCACAAACGCTGTTTTTTTTTACTGAGTTCCCTATTTGCAGTGATAATAAACAACGCAGAAGAAAAATACATTAAAATAAGATGCAAGTTGTGTGATGTGCAGATGCGTCATCTTCATTTGCATATAGCCTATAGATTTCCTGCACATATTTACTCCAGCTTATTTCCCCTCGTCCTTCTGCATCTCAGTGCTCCCAATGCTATATTGCCGTTATTTAATTTTACCATGCAGAACCTTGTGCCCTATTTATAAAAGCTGCAATATAACATAAGGGGTTTTTAGTGACTGGTTATCTGGGAAAATTTCACATGGCAGCTCATATTTTGGTTTTGTAGATACATTTTTGCAATGCGTGTTTTCTGAAAATAACAAGTGTGTGTGTGTGTGGGGGGGGGGGGCTTTTTGACGCTGCATCTGTGAATGTTAAACACTGTGGAAAAATCCGCCTGGAATAACGCGCGAATGAGCAGATGTGAGCATCTACCCGTGTTTTGAAAACGACACGGTTCACGCCTCGCTTACCAGTATGTGATAGCGCTCTTTCACTGTTTTTGTACTTTTGTTTACTCTGCCCTGCACTTTCGGAGGGGAGTGGACGCTAAATAAATGAATATAAATGTAGATGCAGATTTGTGGCGCCGTTGACATGGCGACTGGCGTACGCGTAATCGTATTCACTGTGGCAGAAAGTGTCGTTTCGCACCATCTTCGTGGCATTAGTCAAATTGGATGGAGGCTTTTAAAAAACGCATCTGAACTGTGACGTGCGTCATTAGGGCGGCCTTTGCACATTCGTTGTGTTGGTGTGCTGATTGGGCTGGGGGGATGCTTTGCTTTGTAAACTCCACCTTACTGTTACTCCAAGGGCTAAAAATGAACCTCCGATTGCTATATGGGCATCGCTGGTTATTCTGTGTCAGCGATGGGACTTGGCAGCAGATGGGCCATCCCAGCGTCGTCCTCACACATCCCCAGGGTAGTGCCTACTCTAGTGGGTGAGTCCTGGGCAGAGAGTTTGTCTTGGGCTAGCTTGCCCTGGCTCGGGCCTGTGGGTGCATTCCTGTGGGACTACACAGAGGGCAGGTGGGCGGTGTACCCGATGACACGCTCTGCCATCACCCAGCCTCACCCAGGGCAGCTCGAGACGGCTCCAAAAACGAAGGGCAGGCTCTCATTTCCACTATCCAGCATCGAGACTCTTAATGCCGCAAATACCGGCACAGGGCAGTCGGTTTATTATTACATTTTACTTCCATATTATTGGCTCCTCTGGGCTGACACCTAAAAATGAAGCGATTTCCTCACTAACGGGCGATTTCTAACATTGCTCCTGGTCTCGCGTAAGGGTTAGGGTAGCGCTGGTCATCTGTGGCCCTGTACTGGGGGGGTGTGTGTGTGTGTGTGGGTTGGGATGGGCATCCTCGGTGCGTAATTCACTGAGTCCTGGCAGGACCCCCCCGGGACGGAGTGGCAGATTGGCACAGATTATTCGGTGCGGGCAGGATGCACTGGCACCGACGCCGCTCCGCCATGCCGGCTTCCACGACCCTCGTTTCCTGCCCTTGGCCACCCTTGGTACGGTGAGCCTGGCCGGGGGCCCAGCCGTACCCAACAACACATGCGACCTGGCGGGGTTTCGAGGGCTAGACAGCCGTGAGAAGCTTTTTTCGGGGGGGGAGGAGCAAGCTGTAAGCCTTATGGTCTTAATTACATTCCATAGCTTTCGCTATTTCCATCAATACGATCGTCATTATTTTCAATGCTGACAATGAAACGGAACTGAAATATTTAAACATTAGCAAGCGCCGATCCAAAGATTTACCATTCGTACCATTGCTGTGTTTTAAATTTTGGTTACCGGAACATTCATGTGCCGTTCCCCACTCCAGGGTACAACAGCAGAGCCCTCATGAACATTTGCACTCCTGGCTTCCAGCTCACTGTCTCTAATCCCTGTGCCGGGCTGCTGTCTGCCTTGTTTTCATGACCGTCTCTCTTCTGTTTCTATTTTAGTGTTGAAAAAAATTTCTCTCTTAGCAGTTTTATTTTTGCCAATTTTTTTTAAATCTGATAATGCATTCATTTACGCACTTGTCAACAACATGAGATGCATCCACTTCCCATAGCCCTATATTTACATTGCCATCACTTAAATTTTTTTTTTCGCGTTTCTGTCCCTACTGTGTTTAAACATATCGCAGCTATGAGTAGCTACACGTAGCCGCCTGCCGCTTTGGCCCCGCCCCCTCCTGTGGTGAAAGTGATTACGTGTGTGCTGGTGCCTCACGCCCGCTGCTGTGGCGCAGCATGTGTCTGTTCTCTGTTCCATTGCGATTTTCCTACACGTCGGTGCACTTCCTCTAACACTTGTCACTCTCCGCCCAGCACACCCAGATGTGTGAGTGGTTTCACAAGCCCCACATTCAACAGAGTGCCACCCGCCACCCCCCTCCCACTATGATGTCAGAGCGGTGTCTTTTGTGAATTAGCATCCCATCTCTGCTCAGACAAACACACAAATCGAATGGCTTCTTTAAGCTGATGCATTGACATGTGACCAACACCAGATCTGTCCAGGCCTACAATTTAAAGAAAACGCTTCTGTTCAAACACTCCAAAGGATTTTTTTTTTATCTTCCTCCTGAAAATCTGATCGAAGCTGAATCATCAGCAGCACATGGTTATTTCATTCTTCCACGACACTTTTGTCACTGTGCTGACACGACAACGATACTGCAAACAGCCCAGTAATGTAAGATGTATTTTTAGTGTTCCCTGAAATGTAAATAGAAATATTTTGTTCAGGTTTGCCTCGGTTTTCTTCGGAAATGAATGTGCACGTACGCGTCTTTTTGCTTCCCGTGAGACCATGTCGGGGAGCGAATGCTGTTTCCTGACCTGAAGGAAAGACACAGAGGCCACAGGCTGTGTCACTTGACAGGCCCAGGAGCAGGAGAGGTGACAGCCAAGCAGGAGAGGTGACAGCCATGCAGGAAGTTCTGCCGGGGGAACTCCAGCCATGGCCAGCTCCCCCCAGGCATGATTTATTATTTTTTTTTAGTTCCTTGTTTGTTCTGTGAGGTCATCTGTGAGCACATTCAGTTTTATGTATGAAAGAGTCAGCAAACTCCTCCTCGTTTGTACATTTAAGGCTGATTTGTACTTCCACATAGAATCTATGCTACAGGTAGCCCTGTAGTTGTTTACCCTGTGCTGTAGCCTAAAGTGCACCTCCTCAGAAACGTTACTACAGATATCAGGCTACAGTCTAGGGCTCATGTGATGGCGGCTACCTATGGCATAGACTATGCAGAAGTGTATATCAGCTTGTATTCGCATATCTGCCAGTTTTATTTGAAGTGACTTACAGAAGAGGGGTTACAGTATATGTGTAATAACTGAGATTTGAACCCACTACCTTTGTGTTGTTGACACAATACTCTATTTGTAATTTTAGTGTAATGTTATAGCACCATAATTCTTAAGAATTATAACTTTTTCGATGAAGGTGATGGTTATTAGATGATGCCAGTATAATTGTCAAAATCTTTGCAGACAAAAACCTATACAGCTGTCAGAAAAATAATTCTGACTCATTAATATGTCAATCTTAAGAGCATCAGAGAAGTAGCCCAAATGAACTCAATCCATTTTGCACTGGATAATTGTCACTTTACTTGATTTGAGTCTGACTGCCCTTTGTGACTTTGCTAATCAAAAAATTCAGCAAGACTTCAGATCTGTGTGTGTGTGTGTGTTTGCCTGTTTGTGCAGGTGCATGTTAATGTGATTAGCCTGCCAACAGTATACATGTAGCTACGCAAGTAAAACATAAACGAGAGGCTTATAGGGTACTACTACTTACGTACAGTTCTTTGGCAAGAACATCCAGATTTAGCCACAAGAACTGGAAATCCCAGGGAAAAAACCCTTTTGAATCTTAGCTGATGGGGCAGCTGAGTCGGTGGGTCGCTACCCTGCAGCGGAATGTGGTGGAACTGGACAGACTGGTGCAGAGGGACCTGACCTTCAGCATTTCTCGTGCGAATCGTAGTCCAGGCCTTCGGCGGGGGGGGGGGGGG
>JABFEB020000041.1:4400903-4442548 GCA_019775895.2 Stomatorhinus ivindoensis
GGTGGGGGTGGGAGGAAAGCCACAGATGTCGCCGCCCGAGTGGCAGCCGGCTGGGGCTATGGAGATGAATCAGAAGTGGACCCCGTTCGATTGATGTAGAGTGGCGCTAACCTCCGGATTAGCGGGGCTGTTATAGACCCCAGGTGCTCCTTGGCCAGAGCTATAAAGCTATAAAGGCGGTAGGGTGATTTTTGTCGCTGGCATGTAACGGCAGCCACCATTATTTCATGGGGGTGTGGGGGTGTTTAATAAAGCTTGGATAGAAGCGTAGGAGGGTCTTCTCAGAGTCAGAGTCTTCTCAGAGTCCTTGTACAAGCACTTGTTACTATAGCTTCATATAAGACCACATACCTGAGCCCCATGGCACCAACAGGACCTCCATTATACACAAGCCCTCCCACCTGGGCCCAGGACAATCTTCCTAGTGGACCCCCCCCCCAGGATAGTGGGTCTGCCCGATCAACCTCCCAGCTGCAGCCAATTCCAAAGACACACTACAGAGGCTCCCCAGGTTACAATGGTCTACGTTATGATATTTTGGCTTTACTGTAGGCTAATGTAAGTGTTCTAAGCATGTTTAAGGTAGGCTAGCCCTCTATTAAAATGCACTTTCGCCTTGCGATTGGTTTGTCAGAACGTAACCCCGATGCAGCCCAGGGCGAGGCTGGACCTGCTTCACTCTCTCCTGAACCTGCTTCACTCTCTCCTGAACCTGCTTCACTCTCTCCTGAACCTGCTTCACTCTTTCCTGAACCTGCTTCACTCTCTCCTATACCTACTTCACTCTCTCCTGAACCTGCTTCACTCTCTCCTGAACCTGCTTCACTCTCTCCTGAACCTGTCCCCCCTCCTGTCTCCAAATCCAGTCCCTGTTCCTTCTTTCTATCCCTGTGTGCTGTTAGCTGTTCGCTTCCCCTGCTGCAGCACACTTAAGGAGTCACTCTTTCACATATAAAACCTTCCCCAGACAGACGGGCCTCCGGGGCGCACGTGGTAATGGCGTGTTCTGCAAACGCCGCCAGCTGAAAACGCATCACTTTGTGCTTTGGTCTCGTCAAAATATCTCGCCTCTAACTGCCAAAGTCTCGCTGCTCGATTTCGGTACGATTGCCTGATGTTGCTATAGAAGGGATGCATGGGGGAAAATGCGATTATTTGTTTTTCACAACCTCTAACTTCAATATAGAGGTCAGACCTTAAGTAGTATTGTGGTACAGTGTCACACCTACACCTCCCCCTAACGTCACATGTGGCGTTTAGACAATGATGTAAAATTAGAGGGAGGACCTATATAAATAGAGAAATAGAGAAAGCAATTTGCACCCCATGTGACTACCTTTGTTGTGGCTCCGCGTTTCCGCTAAAGGAAGTAAGCTTGGTGGTCTGGTGGCCTGTGTTCAGCCAGTGCTGCATCTTGCGGTTATTTGTGTGAAATGAAATTAATCGCATTTCACGTTGCCGTACAGCGGAGCTGGACCCGGCTGCCGTCTTCCACCAGACTTTTCTGGAAAGTCCCGAAAACCGGCAAGCCCTCCCACATCAACTTATGGTGCGTGGGACTGGGTTGAACACTCTGATTCCATCTAGAAGGTTTTGTTGGGTCTGGCCTCCATGTAACATATGCCATTTCTTAAAAATAAACCGCAAATATAATAAACCTACTTTGACAGTGCTATATTAAACTTACTGGGGCACTGGAGAAGGAAAAACAGCTATCAGTGTTTCACTTGGATTGCATTGCTTTGTATAAAATAAGTGCAATTGACTTTTAATGCTAACATTGTGGGAGTCCCAGTTGTGTTATGGGGGGTTATAGCAGATTGGTTCCTACCAATGTTGATATTATAAATAGGGTAAAAATGACACATAGGGTAATATGACTGTAGCTATAGGTAGCAATGCTCACTCAATGAAGGCTATTTACAATTGAAAACTGCTTCTGTCATAATGAGACTTGGTCACCCCTGCATGAGACTTCGGGGGCTGCTTTTCTGTGTGGACTGAGTGATTACATTCCTCCAGATGATCTGTTCCAGCTCAGTGAGTGACATCATCTCAGTGGTGATGTCAGGCGGGAGCTGGGGAATGAAGCTGTTAGTTAAACACCATCCCACACCGTTGACGGTCACCATAGAATGTGTGACCGCTCGCTGCCTTCTCTAAGGCGGAGGGTGAATTGGGATGCGGAGAGCGGGAAGTGGGGAATGGGATGTGCCCATAATGTAGCCATTTACCTGCGAGGCACCAGGCACAATAGTAGTCCGGGAAGTGAGGTCGAAGCCTGAAGGTTGTGGGGTCCAGGCTCAGGTGGATTTCCTACCACAGCGTCCCAAGCCCGAACCGGCGCTGCTTCACTCAAGTTTCCAGCTAAATAAGTGAGTGACCATGGATGTACACGCTAAGAAAAGCTATGCTAATTCTTGGGCCAGATGCTGAAGACTTAAACATTCCACGTGTGATTGTGTGTCATTAAGCATTTCTGCATAAGTTGATTGTCAGTAGAATGTCCGCCCTTTCATTTTAAGGCACGTAATCAGTGGTGATAGACAACCAACGTATTGTTCGCTTACCGATGCCATAGTTTGAGAAGGAGTCTTTTGGAAAGTTCTGGTGCCTTTTGGGATGCCTGGCTGTGATGATTTGCCGCCCGGCCCTGGGTACGCTCTCTCGTCGGCGTTCAGCCCCAAGGTGAGGCACCGTGGGGTTCCCCGTTACCAGCTTCCAGTCCGCCGTCCAGTCGTTATGACAACAGATTGATTTTCACAGCCCAAGTTTCCTGTTGGCAGTGACCGAACAACAGCAAGAGCCGAAAAAGGTAATCAAATTAGCTTAGTAAGTGTAACTCGAATCAGCGTTGCTTATTGTCCCTGTTAGGACAATAGAGGTAGTGAATGTATCCTCACTTCCTTACTGTGAGAATGAATGATACCGCGTGGTCATTTCCAGTGACGGGCTCTTATCTCACAATTATCTCACCTATTAAAAATAAGAACCGACACCCTGCTGGATTACGTCAGCTGAAGCACATGGGGACCAGTGATCAGAGCCACGGAATGCCGCTGGTGACATCAGTGCCACAGGATGTGTACAAAATGGCTGTGCAGAATCAGGGACTTCAAGGTACTGGATCGCTGCCCCTGTAGCCCGACATCTGATGGCATTTGAGGAAAGCTGAGGCACGCTTGGGTCCAGTCCTGCAGTGCCGGCTATGACTGCAGGCTGCAGCCTGGCGGAGTGATTTAGACCAGAATTATGAATGTAAGCATCAGAGCAAGAGAGAGTCAGGACCCAGGGGTATGTGATCAAAAAGCACGAAAGGGTACAAGAGTTTACAGATCTCCGTGTGGTTGTGTGATTTTTACTTGCAAGGGTTCATCAGAAATGATTGTTTCTGACGACTTGCAGTTATCTTAACACATTCTTCTCCTGTCACAAGCCATGGGCCCTTCATTTTACCGCGGTAATCATAATCAAAGGTACCGTATTCGCTGTCAGGCCTGAACTTGTGGCTTCTCGGGAAACGTTCTCACCCGTTTCCCTACATCTGCATGCTGGCTGATGGTAACCCAGATCCCGAGTGATCTCTGTCTTCTTGGGAAATGCCAGGCCTGTTTTAGCATAGCTATGTGCAGACGTTCCTAGCGCCAGGAAGCACCTGTTATGCAGAGAGGGAACCGCTATTGTCTCCCTACTGCACTGAGACTTCTCTGTGGAATTCACATGTTAATCAGGAAATTGCTCATCGCGGCACAGTCTGTGAGGGTGAATCACAGAAGGATCACAACTGTGCCATAGATTTTGCTTAGTTATTAGCTATTTATTAGCTATGAACTAGACAGATACCCAGTGAGAAAAGTAGGCCCAGGTAACATTGTAACTGTACATGATGCATGTCAGGCAACTACTGATAGACATAGAGAAGCTGGTCATGAAATAAAAACAATGTGGGTTGAGGAAATGCCCTTGTTTATCCACACATACCGGCTTTTACTGAACCCTCATGAAAGCTGACAGAGGTCAAGGTGTCTTATCTATGAGGAATTATACACTTCACACTGACGCCGAACTCTGTACAGAGCACTAATTGTGATTTTTTATTTTTTTTTAACCTAAGTTACCACAGTATTTGTGTGGGGGCAGTGGTGTGTTAATGGTTAGGGAAACACACTTGTAATTGAAAGATTGCTGGTTCGAATCCCTGACCAGCAAGGTACCACTGAGGTACCCTGAGCAAGGTACTGCCCCCAAGCACTGCTCCCCGGTTGCTGAATTAGCTGCCCCCTGCTATGTCACGATGTCACATATGGGTTAGATGCAGAGGACACACTTTGTTGTTGTGTGCTGTGGTGTGTCAGCACTGATCACCTAATTCTATATAATCTTCTCGCCTGATTTGTAGTGTTGTTCTCTTTACTTTTTTATGAAGGCTTTTTTCCAGAACATTTCACAACGTTTAATGTTTGTCAGAATCCACGTGTTTTTTTTCTTACCTTTTTTTGTTGCACATGTTAGTTGTACTTTCAATTTGAGCCTCTTGTCGATGTTGCACAACCGCTTGGCTCGTGCATCATCGTGCGCAAAACGCACCCCGCACTTAAACCGCAATCGGAAGCGGCGGACCTGCAGCACTTCTCGGTCGAAGTGGCTGGCTGGCTGCCTGTAGACGCCATAAACAGCTTAAGGTAAGTGAGGGTCTCGCGGACGTAAAATATCACCCTGCCAAAAGGAAAGGGTGCTTCACTGGCACATACGTAGGTATCACAGGAATAAAATATCCAGTCTGATTTTGCACACTCACGTATGTGTGCCAAAGCCCCCATTTCCTCAGTCATTGCATTACAATATCATTGCATCTTTAAGATATTTTATATTACCTCCTACATTTTTCTGTTTAATTCGCATAACATTTTTACGGTCCCGCATTTTGATGCATAGATCCCGCTCCCTCCACTGAATGCATAGAATAGACAATACTTATTCTTTGTCTTGTGTGTTAAAACGTTCGTGAATTTAGTAGAAAATGCGTCTACCTTCTGTTGTGACCTTATCATAATTGGAAAACATATGGGTGGTGTCTGCCCACACTATCGTGATGTCATAGGGAGAGATTAAACCCAGCCCCTATGTTTGGCGTCGTAATCCCGGTATCCTTTCATTCAATCAACGCATCTTCTATTGGTCATCATCTACATTATCTCTCGAAAAGACAGTATAAAGACGGTTCGATGCAAAACTGATTTGTTTCCTTTAAGCAGGAGGACACAAACCAACCCGTACCCCAGTAACTCGTCTGTCTGTTTTTTGTTTATTCTGAAATTGTGTTCCTCGTTTAATCCGTGGGTCTTTAGTTCCACGAGTCTGTATTTTTAAATGGTATACTTCTGTTACTGGTTCACATCCATAGAATGTGTCCTTTTAAACCTGTTACCGTATTATCAGATTACAAGCTACGGAAATGGAACAGGTGGCTAAAAATGGGAACGGACGGAAGGTGATATCAACCTTATTATTTTTAGTGAGCCTATCTTTTAATTTATAAATTTAGAAGTTCGTATTACAGCCAATATTATTTTAATAGCCTATAATCGATCCTTTCAGTACAATGAAAATAAACTCGTCGGTTTTATTATATATATATATATATATATATATATCTTATACAAGCAAGCACCACAAATAGGCTATTCGGCGGTAATAAGCGTGGCCAAGTCGTTGGAAACTTTTTATTTAGGCCATACCGTTAGGTGTCCAGAGTATGTCATGGGATTATGGATTCTGTATATCAGTTTCAAATTCATAAACCGTTGTATTCGATAACTAAACCAGAAGTTTTGTTATGACTAATTGCTGGTTCAGGCAAATTCACCCTCTAGTAAGGTGGGGGCTTTATAGCGTACACAGTCAACAGCAGTGTGGGCGGTCTTTGCCTAAATCATGCCCCGTCGGTATCCATATATGGTTCGTGGCGTCACAATCCGGAGGTTCCATTCTTATAAAGCAGATAGAGCGGAATCCCCTTAGAGGAAATGTGGACACAGACGCACCGGAGAGTGCAGCTCACTCCGTTCTCTAGCCCCATGTACGCATAGTTGAATACATTTCATTCTCGTTCAGTATTATCAGCTGTGAAGTCGCAAGCAATATGAAGGTCAAAACAATAGATTGCCGGCGTCTTAAGAAATTTTTAAGGAAGGAACGTGGGAAATGCCTCATTGTGGATTGCAGACCGTATTTTTCTTTTTCGAATTCAAGTATAAAAGGTTCATTCAACGTTAACTTGAACTCCGTTATCCTGCGGAGGTCCCGGGGTGGCCCGGTACCTCTTCATTTTGTTATCCCGGATGAGAGAGCGCAGTACCAACTTCGTGAGGGTACGATTTCGGCGATTGTGGCATTAGATGACAAAACGTCCCACTGGCAGAAGCTGAAGAAAGACAGTATAGCACAAATTGTTATAAATACATTGTCACATCTTGCAAGTGGAACAAACATCTGCTTTCTTAAAGGTGAGTAACTACTGTGGTTTTACCCATTCGTGAGCAATCTTTTGTCTGAACTCGTCGGCTGCTCGAGTGCTAATAAGGTTTTATATTTGGAACGAATATTTAAAATGAAAAGTTAAAACTGATGTCTGGTTTTCCAAAATTTTAAGGTCATATTTGACCGTTTTATATTAGAAAACAGTGGCTGATTTTTTTCAGTGTCTGAAATATTACAGTAGTTCAGGGGTAAGAATGTAAGAAACAATAACATTCAGACAGATTTTTGTGCGCAGTTAACGGTTTCCTGCGATTTGAAAAATTTTCTTGTGAAGCAAAAAGTGTGGTATTGTTTATCACAAAGTAACATGTTGTTCACGTTGCTGATATTTGGTTGCTACAATCGACCGAGGAATGTTTCATATGTGAGATGAACTTAAAACGCGCGCTACGTCAAACGGGTGATGATGACTCAGGTTGTGATCTCACAGATGTCAGCGAGGATCCTGTAGCTATTGTATTTGCTTTCGTTTCCCATTTTTTGTAACTGATCATTTGTTGAAATATCGATATCAAAATGTTGAATCCGATTCAGAATATCTCTTGTCTTTTTAAAGTTAAAATACGAAGAAATTAATGTCATGGCATGACATTAGTTTGAGATGTTTTCTTAAATAAGTTTGCCACACTCCGAAGCTCAAGATCCTGTTATGACTATAGAACTTAAAAGACAAAACCGTCTCAACAATGTGTTCTCTGTGTGGGGATAATAAGGGGAAACGGCAAAACAAATCTGGGCATTATCAGCAAGAGGGGCCAAACTGAAAGGCCTTTTTATGCTTTTGTCCGACAGGAGGATATGAGACCTTTCATTCCCAGTACCCTGAACTTTGCACGGAGTTGAAACCCGTCCCACCGACGGGAACCGAAACCGAAAAAATGGTCGGGATCAACTTGTGTGAGAAACTCGGCGCCCAGCACAAACCAGATTACGATCAGGTACGGAAAAGGAGAGACGCTCGCGTTTCCTGGCTGCAGCCCGATTTCAGTGTGGTCATTTCCCCCTTAGCAATAAATTCCTCATGCATGCATTTAATTGTCAAATACCGTCACGCATGTGCCTTTAAAAGACATTCGAATTGATCATAGCTGTGTGTATGTATAAATAATAAATGTAATCAAAACTGTGACTATCACAGAGTATAAGAATTTTTCATCTCAGATGGGGGATCATTAATAGGTACATAAAGTTTTTCAGACATCAGTTATCATAATAAAGAAAAAATAAAGAGTTGCTGTTACAAGTGTAGCCCATTTAATATAAAGATTAGTAAGACGGTGGTTTATTTGATAGCTTTAAAGAAGCCTGTATTTTGTGACACGTTTCAGTAAAGAGAGACCGGTATTTGTATCAGATGATATGCTTGTGTGTCAGCTAAAACAACACGCTCGGCTGGAATTTGTACAGGAAACAATGTTTGCAAGATTATGATTAAGCAGTTACCGTCTAGTTTACTGATTTAACGGCATCCAGGTCACCCTGTAAAATGGCGGAATGAAATCTAGCGATAGGTACGGATTCCAGCTTAGTATAGGGAGAGTGAGACACGGAGGCCCTTTCGTCTGCAAATACTCTGAGTTCACACCTGTCGCATCTTAATTTATTCCAAGACTTTCATTAAAACGGTAGACTAATCATTTGTCATTACTTAGACGATTAAAGCGACTGTGCTGCCTTCTCACGATTCCCATAATACTCCCACGATTTCTAGTAGAGTCCCTAACATTCCACACCGTGTAGTGCTCTCGGTGAAACGCGGTGTTCCTCTGACGTATCTCTAAAGGGCGATTGGTATGAAGTACGACGATTGTTACTAGGTCACCCTGTGAAACTCAACAACACGTGATAACAGGAGTGACCACTCGCAGATCCGGTTTCATAAACATCCAACAGCTGTCAACGTTGCCTTAGGAGATATTATCAGTGGTTTTTGACCTTGCAGTCTGCCCGCATGTTTTTGAAATTAGCCATTAAGAATGGATTCGTTCTTGGTTGTTCATTTGCATGTCTTTCATTTTATCCGTTTCTGAAACCTAATTTGTAGCTCCCTCTCTTCCAGGGCAAGCCTGTGGAGATCCTGCCTTTCCTGTACCTCGGTAGTGCCTACCACGCCTCCAGACGAGACTACCTTGATGACCTTCACATCACAGCTTTGCTGAATGTGTCCCGAAGAGACACAGAGCAGTCCAAGGGCCACTGCAATTACAAATGGATTCCAGTGGAGGACAATCACACAGCAGACATCCACTCTCATTTCCAGGAAGCCATTGACTTCATTGGTAAGCATTATGTTCCTCATGGGATTTTGTTTTTTCAGTGTAAGAGGCAATGTTATATGATATATGAGATATGGAGATCCATACAATGAAATACCAGCGGCAAGGTTAATGGACATCACTCATTCATAAAGCTCCATCTCTGTGATTATTATCCATTATAGGTTACAAATAACCTTTATTTTTTTCGTGATTTTATCTCTGAGAATGAAACCATAGACATGCCTTATACTGGAATTAATAGCAATTCATCTAAGAATTTAGGGAGCAATATATTTTTTCGCCCTACTCCAATTTTAAACCACATTATAAAGTTCACCGGCATTTCCCAAACGTCTGAGAGACATCCCAGCTGCCAGGCAGATAGTATAACTGTTCTTAAAAACCGCAGAGGGCTTAAATAAGAATTTCTGTTATTGCTGCTGTGAATGAAGCAGGCAGGGCTGCCATTCTCATTTATCTTGCAGTGCCTTTTCCCACGTCCTGCAGGGGATTAAGCTACTGTTGTTATGGGGGCTGCTCTTGATTTCTTTGAAGAAGGTACTTAATGAAGGTGTCCTCTTCCTTAACCCTTTGTAGTTTGTGGCTGGGTGTGACTGGCCACGTTGCTAAATTGGGTTTCTGCTGAAGACGGGTGTTGGCTAAGGTTGTTTATCTCGGGAAGGTGTACTTTTGGCTTGGAGGCAAGTAGGGAAAGGACCTGAATAGGGGAGACAAAAAGAAGTAGGTAACAGTAATAGCTGAACAAAGACGGGAACTGAACTATTTACTGACCTACTGTGTGTGTCTGTCGGTGGGGGGGGGGCATGACCTGAGGTAATCTTCTTCCTGATGCGGAACGGTGCTGCGCTATTGTCGACTTCAGGCTACAGCTGGTGAATTTGCTGCTTGATCTTTCAAAACCTTTAAGTAGGCACAGAGATGTGGGCAAATTGCACAGTACACAATAGGTGGGTCTTTAAACAGGCATTTTGCCTCCACCATTGGATGGTTCTGGCTTCTGTCATGTGGTTACGGGGATCTGAATCCTAATGGCTATTCAGCTGGGTCCTTGATGTATTGTTGATGTAAGAATAAATCAGTGATTGAAGGGAGGGAGAGAAAAGAGGCCCTCTGAGTAATGGGCGGTGATAAATTACAGCGAGCCAGTGAGTCAGGAGTCACGTGGGTAGCTACAGGTGGATATGGGCAGAAGCTGCATGATTGTGGAAAGTTTCACCAAATGACTGGTACTCTCCAGGTTGGAGGAGCTGCCAACTAAGAATCCAGCCAGCTTCATACATCGTGATGGTCTCCAGCATCCACCCCTCAGCTGAATTTGAATATTTGAATCTGTTACCCATAATGCACTGTTGACCTGATTTGACAACTGAAACTTGATATGAATCTGAGATGTGAAAATGGCATCCTGTTAACATCATGCAAGTTTAATTAATCAGTTTTTGTTTTTTTGTCTTCCAGACTGCATAAAGCAGGCAGGAGGAAAAGTCCTTGTCCATTGTGAAGCTGGGATCTCCAGGTCACCCACCATATGCATGGCCTACATCATGAAGACCAAGAGGCTGCACCTGGAGGAGGCGTTCGACTTCATCAAGCAGCGGCGAGCGCTCATCTCCCCCAACTTCGGTTTCATGGGCCAGCTGCTCCAGTTCGAGTCTGAAGTGTTTTCCACTGCGTCACCGACCTCTGCTGCCCCCTGCAGTCAAGAAACTGTCTCGTTCTTATCAAAGGACTTCACCTTTAACAAAAACTATGAACCCTCTGTGTTTACGCTCCCTGGGGGCTTCCTGGCACCAATACCCCTCCAAACACCAGTTCACCAATTTAAGTTGAGTCCAATAACTGCACTTCCTTAATGTTGCTGCTTGGTCTCCTACTTGTCTCCGAATACTTGAAAAACAAAAATGTTCAGCCGTTGTACAAGTTATTGAAATGATGAAGCTGGTTTGCTTGAAAGAGAGAGAAAAAATTATGAGAAAGTATTTTGAAAGGACTGAGGACAAGGCAAATCTGGTGGTTCTTGAAATCCATACACACTGATGCTGTTGCCTTTGATATATGTGTAGTAAACAGGATTATATAATTATAGCAATAGCTGCCTTACCTTGAAGTTCCTATTACCTATTCACAGAGTGTGGAAAGGATTTTTTAATTTATTATTATTATTGTTTTTTACAATTTCTGTGAAAAGGTTAATAAAACATTCTTGCACAATGTGACAAAGACTTTGTTTAGTTTTTCACTACAGGGACACTATACATTAACGATACACAAACATAAATAATTTAAATCGGTTAATGTCCATGAGATTTGATACTATCTTTAAAAAAATAATAATCGTATGACGTCATATTAAGAAAAATAACGACATAGAAAAAGTACTTATTTCCTAAAATGTTACGTAAACTATGTGGTAAAGTAAACTAAGCAAATGAAATAATGTTAATTACGTTTTCAGGATGAACAATCGGGTCTGCAGTCCTACTGTATTTGTGGCATGCAATTCATAAGCAGAAAGAATACAGGAAACGAGCCGTTGTCATTGAGGATTAATTGGAGGGAAATGAATAATTCTGAGCTAGCGGGTAGCCAATGTAGTGAAAATGAAATGAAAGCTGTTGTAGGGTGCGGTGCAAAAGCCCTAATGTGCCTCACTCTGGTGATAAATATTTGGAGGTAGTTCACAAGAAATTCCCACGCCGGCAGCGTTCCTTCCCCACTACGCACAGGCGGCGTCTCCATCATCTTCATCGAGAACATTGAGTCATGCACTGGCGCCTCAAGCCCCTAGGGCTGGGAGCGCGCTGCCGTAATCGCACGTATTGTTAATTTAGATGAACTTCATTGATCCCAGAGGAAGATGATTGTGCACAGACCTACATTTAAAGAAAAGATGCCAATACGGTACAATCAAGTAAATGAAAAGTCCAAACAAATATAAAAAGTACACTCAGAACTCTTCATTGTCAGCATGTGAACATACAGCGATTGGTAGTGGTTCGGTGCAAACGGTGAACCCAGAGACGACTACAGTTAACGGGACAGTGCAAACATGAATGAAGGACAACTGTCCACTGCAAACATCATGGAATTCAATGGGGTTAAAAAGAGCACAAAGAACGTTAAAAATAGAATTTTACGGAATATGGATGAAATAAATCCTATGAAAACTTTTAAATAATAAATTAGAGAGTAGTGTATGTACAATTAGAGGACAGACAAGACCGGAATTTTACTATAGCAGAGATTAGATGCTACCGAACGTGATATGGCGGGGGTGGGGAGTGGGCCGCCGGGAGGAGGCGTCGGAGTGCCGGATAGCTCAGGTTGGAAGGATTCCCGGCAGCGTTTCTCAGCTCGGCGGCGGAATGATCCGGTGGCTAAAAGTGCTCCAGGAAAGCGCCCTGCGTAGCGGATGAGCAGAACTGTCTCTAACGTGCTCCAATTTTACCAAATACCTACATTAGATAAAAGTAGTACATTCTTTCATTTAATTCTTTAGAAAGTCAACGAATTAAGCCACCGAAAGGAAATTCATGTTTTATTGTATTGGATGGATTTGTATGTATTTTTGTTGTCTTAACAATTCTCTTAAGATACACCGCAACACTAAACATATACCTCAACCTACTTCAAATTTACTGGCGGGTCGATATCTCATACTATACTGCTTTCGCGCCTAAGGTCTTATCCTTGGTAGGTACCAGGTGAAAAACTAGGGGTGACTGTAGAGTAAAAATATATATATTTTAGAATTACGCATAATATCACCGCAATGAATTAGTGTGCCTAAATTTCTTTCAGTGACAGTATAGCGAAATTATTCAGAGAAAGGAATGTTCGTCGACGCAACTATAAATTTACAAAGATGTTTAGATGCAGTGTCCCCCCTTTTTGTCCCTTGCACGGTTCACTCCTTGGCCCCGCCCCCGTCGCCATTTTACTTGTTATCTGTTTTGTGTAGGCAATCTGAACAATTAGTAGTTTTGGGGTTTTCAAATTTCAATTTGATATAATTAAACTTTTTTGAAGCAGCCCTTCCTTTTGTGGAGGAGGAGGCGGGCGTGTTCCGTTTTGTGGGTGATTTTTCTGAGGGAAAATAGTGCAGACCCAGCCATGTACATTAAACAGGTAAGCTAGCTAAGCTAACTTCTGCTAGTTAGCTACTAGTCAAATTCGACGTTCTGCTTAAAACTACGTTATTGCGTTTAATTGCACGACTAAGAATTACATGCAGCTAAATCTCTTGCAGAGACGATGCATAACAGTATTTAAACGTCGCAAGAACAAAAGTTGCTAATTGCTATTTCGCCTTAGCCCAGATCGTAGCAATGTGACGTGAACTGAGCGCTGGAATAAGCGTCCGGCCCGGTATCCAGGAGTTGCTAAGTTATTACCACATTAACGCCTTAGTCTTTTAAAATTGACCATAATTGGCAAATAAACCATACGACGTAGGTATTTCTTGGCAGTCCTGCTCCAATTCCACAGTGGTAACTAATTATGCGAATGAACGGCCATTCTCTACTTGAGCAATTTTGATAGCTGTTCGTTAATCCTGCACTGTGACATCTTTGAGAGTCTCTATGCTTTACAAGTTTCTGAAACACTGTTACAACTGCAAAATGCGAACGTGTGATATAGTTCTAGTGAAATTTAAATTAATTAATTTTTTGTGATAAGACGACTGGCGATTTTTAAATTGGTAAATAAGGTTACTGTTAAGGTTAAAGCAGAAAATGTTTTATCTGCTTTGTGCAACAAAGTACATGTATTTATATATCTGTTGCCGTTAAAGTATGATAGCACCACTAATTAGGACCGCCTAAAAACGTTTTTATTATATACTTAATTTTAGTTTATGAAGTAGATGTTTAACTTCTCTGTCTTCTAGGTCATTATTCAAGGATTTCGAAGTTACAGGGATCAAACTGTTGTCGATCCATTTAGCCCGAAGCACAATGTCATTGGTGAGTTTATATGTCTTATTTGGGGTCCATCAACCACATTGGGCTGTGAATTTCATTCTCTGCCTTCTTTCTGTTCTTGTTTGTAGTGGGGCGAAATGGATCTGGGAAAAGTAACTTTTTCTATGGTAAGTAATCCTTATCTGGTTTACAAAGTTCTGCTGTGAAGGACTCCGGTACTATCACCTGGGTTGCCAGTGTTGGATTAGGCTGGATAGAAGGTGTTATGTGTAGAGGTCAATCACTAGTGACAATGTGCAAGTGATAAATTTTTCTTTTTGGCCCATAAGTATGAATGAGTGAACTGGATATTTAACTGGGCAGTTGAAAATGGTATAATACAGTTATATTTGTAATGAATTACTGCTTGACTGACACCCTGTGTCCCCATACAGCCATCCAGTTTGTGCTCAGTGATGAGTTCAGCCACCTTCGTCCAGAGCAGAGGCTTGCTCTGCTGCATGTAAGTGTTGTGCATTCTTTGTTTTCCATTTATTGACTTACTCACCTGCACTCCCTCGTGTGCAATTCACCACATGCTCTCCCTGTTCCAGGAAGGGACTGGCCCTCGTGTCATCTCTGCTTTTGTGGAAATCATATTTGACAACTCGGACAACAGGTTACCGGTAAGCCCTCTGGCGTAAATTGAAAGCAGTTGTTCCTGGGACACTGGATGCTAGCTGACCCTGCACTCTGAGCCCAAGCTAACCTGTATTTATTAATATTTTTATATGATACTTGAATATCCTTGTGTGTCTCTTGGAGCACAAGGTATAGTGTGTGGAAAATTACCTACTTTTCCTGTGGGAATAAGTTAAGTGTCTCTATTCTATTCTCCCTTCTATTGCTTTGAATGATTTATGTTTTCCCATATGTTAAGTAGAGATCTGCATTGTTGACAGAGTGTCTTAGTTGAATTGTCAAGCTCCGCATTTCCTTGTAGATCGACAAAGAAGAAGTGTCTCTGCGTCGTGTAATAGGAGCCAAAAAGGACCAGTACTTCCTGGATAAGAAAATGGTGACGTGAGTATTGCTTTCTCTATGGAGAGGCATTTTGTTGATGTACGTACAAAATTGCCTTGACCTAATTGTAATGTCAAACCGTGAGAGTATAATTCAGATGTAAACTTCAGATGACGTCAGTGCCTCGGAGCCAAAAAGAGTCACAATAAAGTAGGGGCACAATGACATACCCAAGTAATATTATTTTTGGTGTGGGAACAAGTACTAAAGCGATTGGAATTGTCTCTTTTCCAGGAAAAATGATGTCATGAATCTCTTGGAAAGTGCTGGCTTTTCCCGCAGTAATCCGTATTACATCGTGAAACAAGGAAAGGTAACGGACCAGTGCTTTTGATTTTTTTCTTCTTTTTGTTATGCTGGCATGTCAGTGTTTATGCATGTACACCTTTATTTGGTTTGCATTTTGTTTAACAGATATAACCAGGTTCATTTCTAAAAGCAGCAATAATCTTTTGGCGGCCTTCTCGGAAGCCCATGAGTTTCACGCATACGCTGCTGTAGTTAGTGAAACGCTTGTTATTGACTTCAGATCAACCAAATGGCGACAGCCCCAGACTCTCAGCGTCTGAAGTTGCTGCGGGAGGTAGCGGGGACCCGAGTGTATGATGAACGCAAAGAGGAGAGCATCTCCCTGATGAAGGAGACAGGTAAACCTGTACTGAAGGTGCATGGCGACAGAGGGCAAAGAGGCTGAAACTGTGGGCCAGTAGAGCTGTTCATCTTTGTACCTGATTAATTGTCACGATTAATAATCAGAGATGGAGAAGACAAGTCATCTTCGTTCTGTTTAATTCTACCAAACTCTACTTCAGTGCATCTCCACTGCATTGTAATTGTTTTTGGTATTTACCCACCAGAGGGGAAGAGGGAGAAAATCAATGAGCTGCTGAAGTATATCGAGGAGCGTCTGCATACTCTGGAGGATGAGAAGGAGGAGCTGGCCCAGTACCAGAAATGGGACAAGATGCGGAGAGCCCTGGAGTACACCATCTATAACCAGGAGCTGAACGAGACTCGTGCCAAGCTGGACGAGGTGCGCCGGGCAGGCACAGGGCGTCGGCGCGGGGCCGGTGATTTCGCTGCCCGTTCATTCGGCCGCTAACCGCTGGCGTTGTTTCTGTTGGTTCTTTGTGTCGTCCAGCTGTCCACCAAGAGGGAGACCTGCGGGGACAAATCGCGGCAGCTGCGTGACGCCCAGCAGGATGCTCGGGACAAAGTGGAGGTGAGGGGCGGGCACAGAGGAGGTCAGGGTTCACCAGTGACATCGTAAAGGCGTTCGTTCGAGCGTGTCAAAATCTTACGCCCTCCCTCCCCGGCTGAAGCGTTTTCGTGTGATTTGGACTGATATGAGGGGGGGGGGGGGGGGTCTTTGGGTTTCCAAAAAGCTGCANNNGACTTTGGGATTCCAAAAAGCTGCATGATGTTTCTGCATTTCCTGCTGATCGCTGTGGCCGCCCTTGCATTTCACTTCCTATCTGGAAACATGCCGCCTGCTTTTATTTTGCTTCCTCCCCCCCTCAAAAGGAGACGGAACGTTTGGTCCGGGAGCTGAAGTCCAAGATCTCCGCCATGAAGGAGGAGAAGGAGCAGCTGAGTGCGGAGAGGCAGGAGCAGATCAAGCAGCGGACCAAACTGGAGCTGAAGGCCAAAGACCTGCAGGACGAGCTGGCGGGCAACAGCGAACAGAGGGTGCGGAAGCCTCTGCCTGCGTCATCGCGGCTCAGGCGCCGGATCAAGAGCGCCGGGATGGCAGCGCTCCTTCAGAGCCACATGGCCACCTGCCGCTTATTTGTCCCATCTTATTTATTTATTTCCGGGGAGCCGTGTTAGGGGAGGCCGGCAAGGCTGAGTTTGCGTGGGGTTGTTGGGGGCTGGTGAGGCCTGGATGCCAGCCACCTGACTGCTCTGGCAGGCAGCCGGGGATACTGGGAAGGCGCCCGTATGACTGTGGGGCTTCTGCCTCAGTTTTTATTGTGGAGCTGGGAGTTTATGTCGGGTCGCCACGCTCGATGGCCGGCCGGTCGCAGCTCCTCTTTGTCTTGTCACCCTTGGTTCTGGCGGGGAGCGTTACTTCCAGATTTTCAGCATGGCTGAATATTTCTGCTTCTCGGCTAACCTCTCACCACCCGGGTTCGACCGAGTCGGCCTCCTGCTGGCATTTTTTGCGGTTGCGACTTCTAGGACCGTACGCTGTTGCGAAGGACCAGTGTTGTGAAGCGGTGTCGTTTCATTTGATTAGAAACGACTGCTCAAGGAGCGTCAGAAGCTGCTGGAGAAGATAGAGGAGAAACAGAAGGAGCTGCAGGAGACGGAGCCCAAGTTCAACACGGTGAAGGAGAGGGAGGAGAGAGGCATCGCCAGGTCAGTGTGACACAGCCGTGCACTGAGTCAGCGCATCGCTGGGTGTTTTCAGATGATTCGTGTTTTTTGGGAATTCATGAGAAAAGAGGACTTTTAAGAAGTGTGGGCAAGACATTTCTGCTTCCATGTCTCTAATGCACTGTCGACCGCTTGCTATGGGCTTGTTTCACATTGCTTGATCCAGTGTGTTTCCATTACCTTTGTATTAACATCCATTTTTCCTGATAGGTCTGCGTTTGGGACAGACTAAATCTCTCCCTTTTGTCTCGACAGATTGGCCCAGGCCACACAGGAAAGGACGGACCTGTATGCCAAGCAGGGCCGTGGCAGTCAGTTCACCTCCAAGGAGGAGAGGGACAAGTGGATCAAGAAGGAGCTGAAATCCCTGGACCAGGCCATCAATGACAAGAAACGGCAGATAGCCGCCATCCACAAGGACCTGGAGGACACTGAGGCCAACAAGGAGAGGAACCTGGAGCAGTACACTGTACGAAACGTCCTCCGTTCAAAGCATCTGTCACATTTTACTTTTCAGGCTGTGTGGTAACTGCTGCCGAAGACTCGATTTAACCCCTGCAGGCATCCGACCCTCGACCCGCCAGCAGTCATTCTCACGCGTGTAGTGACCCGTATACTTCGTGTCTTTTAGAAACTGGATCAGGATTTAAACGAGGTGAAGACTCGTGTTGAAGAACTGGACAGGAAGTATTATGAGGTGAAGAACAAAAAGGATGAACTTCAGAGCGAGAGAAAGTAAGTCGTTTTCTTAAAGGCTGTGCGTGTTCTTTCCAGCTTGTGGGGGTGTTTTTTCTTATTTTTAATATCAGGCTGTATTTATGCCGCATTGTTGCGGTGTCATGACATTTACCGTGTGCCGTGTTATACGCAAAACGAGCCCCGGGTGGCTGAGTGACTGTGCTTTTCCCATGGGGCTCAGCTGAAGTTAAGTGGGTTTCCAGCAGCCCGTGGTACCTGCGATGAAGGTACCAGAAATGACGGATCGCATGCAAACCGATGTGGCAGTGGGGTATCGTGGATTTCTGAGCCCCGCCTTCTCCCACCCCACCCCCACAGCTACCTGTGGCGGGAGGAGAATGCGGAGCAGCAGGCTTTGGCAGCCAAGAGGGAGGACTTGGAGAAGAAGCAGCAGCTTCTGCGGGCGGCCACGGGAAAGGTCGGCGCAGTTCTTCCTGCCGCCTTGTGGGGGCGCTACTGATGATGACTGGCATTTGTAGAAGCGTGAATGACTTGTTCTCCCTCTTCGGGCAGGCCATTCTTAACGGCATCGACAGCATTAACAAGGTGCTGGAGCACTTCCGTAGGAAGGGCATCAACCAGCACGTCATTAACGGTTACCATGGCATCGTGATGAACAATTTTGAGTGCGAGCCTGCTTTCTACACTTGTGTCGAAGTGACTGCTGGCACCAGGTGAGTAGGTCCGCCCTCACGCCACACCGTTTGTGAAGACTAGCTGTACATTTTTTCCATCATAATTAATGGATGCAGTGTGGGTATTCAACCTATATTTTATTTCTCTTAGGCTGTTTTACCACATTGTGGAAACTGATGAGGTCAGCACCAAGATCCTAATGGAGTTTAACAAAATGAATCTCCCTGGGGAAGTGACCTTCCTCCCTCTCAGCAAACTGGACGTCAGAGACACGGCCTACCCAGAGACCAACGTAAGCGCTGCCTCTGTGTTTACTGCAGATCTAGTTCTGCTCTGTTTTCGTGATTCAGTAGGTAGTGTGTTTTATATAAAATGCTTGTGTTTTTCTTGGACACGTTAACTGGTTTTTGTGTCCCAAGAAGTGTTCAGGCCTTACGACACAAAACCTATTTCTGTTGTTCTCACCTCTACGTTATCACAGCTCTTAAAACTGCAACACTTTTAGTGATCTCCTAATGGCACCAGCAGGGCTTTGTCCTCACTGGTTGCTGGTACGCCGTTATCTGGCAGCAGACCGCATGCGCCTATTGCAGAGCTTTATATTCCAATAACGTCCAGCGGCTGTGATTCAACCGCACGTCTTTGGTATTTGGGGTTAATCCAGTCTTGTATTGGATTTGCCGAGTTATTAGAGAATGACTCATCAGGTTGGCCTTGTTTATTTTTACAGGATGCAATCCCGATGATCAGCAAGTTGCGGTACAATCCCAAATTTGACAAGGCTTTTAAGCATGTTTTTGGGAAAACCCTGATTTGCCGGAGCATGGAAGTTTCCACTCAGCTGGCCAGGGCTTTCACCATGGACTGCATCACGCTGGAAGGTGGGTCTCAGCAGATGCCCTTAAAAAATATGACCAATTATGTAACATGCAGGAGTGACTGCATTGATACATAGCATTCATCCAGAGCTTAAGATAGGACCACGTATCACTGAATGTGCTTCGGCGAAAGACTGGTATATTGCTGGAGGAAGTGGACTTCCGCTGCTCCTGCACGCATGTCATGTGACTGGTTCCTATGCAGGTGACCAGGTGAGCCATCGGGGGGCTCTCACAGGGGGGTACTACGACACCAGGAAGTCCCGATTGGAGCTGCAGAAGGACATGAGGAAGGCAGAGGAGGAGCTGGGCGAACTGGAGGCCAAGCTGAACGAGAACCTGCGGCGCAACATCGAACATATCTTTCCCAAGCGCTTTCTTACGGGGGGTGGCGGGAGACAGGGTGTGCGACTGTCACGACTGCTCGCTTTGCGATGGCATTTGTTTGTCTGTGACGGGGGGGGGGGGCAGGGGATTTAAGGCAGCATTTGTTTCTTGAGCAGATGGGGAGTGTGCTTGGTAGATTAGCAGATGTCAGAAAGCCTGTCGTGTGAGTCATCAGCACCATCATCCATTAGCAGATGATTGATTGGACACCCTGCGTCGTGTCCTTTGGTTCGCTGTGTGTGTACATCAGTCGGATTGGTCACCACAGACCTAGAGGACATCTGACTCATGGGAGCCAGTGTCAAGCCGATGGATATTAGCCTGAAAGGATGAGGGGTTGGGAGATTACAGTAACTTCATAGCGCCCCCTAGTGTGTCACATGGTAGCCTTTCCTCCTGGATATGGCGTTGCATTCCTTAGCGACCTGTACGCATCAACAATGAGATTGATCAGCTGATGAACCAGATGCAGCAGATTGAGACCCAACAGAGGAAGTTCAAAGCCTCGCGAGACAGTATCCTGTCTGAGATGAAGATGCTGAAGGAGAAGAGGCAGCAGTCAGAGAAAACCTTCATGCCCAAGGTGACGGGCCGTTCGCTGTACAGGGTCACATGACGGCTTTGGCTTGATTTTATAGGGCAACGTCTGAGCATGCTCAGTAGTGACCCTAACATTTGGTTATCTAATGGTATAAAAGTGATGCAATGCTTTTGGAGTACTGGTACTGTGCAGTACTACTCGGAGTACAGTTCGTAGCTGTGGCTAATCACTCATTGTAATGTGTGGCTACTTCCCATCTCCCACCCAGCAACGGAGCTTGCAGAGCCTGGAGGCGAGCCTTCACGCCATGGAGTCAACGCGCGAGTCCCTGAAAGCGGAGCTGGGGACGGATCTGCTGGCTCAGCTCAGTTTGGAGGACCAGCGGCGGGTGGATGACCTCAACGATGAGATCCGGCAGCTGCAGCAGGTGCGCTATCTTCCATTTTTATTATTTATTATTATTATTATTTTATCATGCTGCCCCAAGAACACCCCAGGATCAGACTGTGGTGACTCAGTTGAAGTTTTAGCATTGAGGGCTGCAGCAGGACGGCATGGTGTGTCCATAGGCTCCTCGACCTGCTGCGCTTTTTACAGGCAATACGGTAAAATGCGACTAAAAACAGTTTATTATTTCATCGATGTAGGACAACAGGCAGCTGCTGAACGAGCGAATCAAGCTAGAGGGGATCATGACCAGAGTGGAGACGTACCTGAACGAGAACCTCAGGAAGCGTTTGGACCAAGTGGAACAGGTGGGCCACGTCAGCTGTGTGTGCCGACGTCGCATTTCTTAAAGGCTGCGTGACCTGTGACCCCCCCAGCCTTTTCTCCACGCAGGAGCTGAATGAGCTCAGGGAGACTGAGGGAGGGACAGTTCTCACTGCTACTACATCAGAGCTGGACGGGATCAACAAACGCATTAAGGACACCATGGCGCGTTCAGAAGGTGGTTTATTTAGCATTATGCTAGACTGTCTCAATGAAGACTGGGGATGAGGTTAAATGTGACTCCTTTCCTTTGTCTTTTTTTGAAAATTCAGGTCAGGGTAGTTTTTAATGTGGCTTAAACATGCTGTAACCCCCTGGTCTACAGATCTGGATGGACTCATTGACAAAATGGAAATTGAGGTCAAAGATCATATGAAGAGCATGGATCGCTGGAAGAACATCGAGAAGGAGCAGAACGACGCCATTAACCACGACACCAAGGAGCTGGAGAAGATGACCAACCGGCAGGGGATGTTGCTCAAGAAGAAGGAGGAGTGCATGAAGAAGATCCGGGAGCTGGGCTCACTGCCACAGGAGGCCTTTGAGAAGTACCAGACACTCACGCTCAAACAGGTGAGGGGTGCACTCTTCTCAGAACCTCTCAGGACAGCTGCCCAGTAAGCCCACGCCAGCACTGCGCTCACTCACGCGCCCTGTGGGCCGCTTGTGTCATTCCAGCTGTTCCGAAAGCTGGAGCAGTGCAATACGGAGCTGAAGAAGTACAGCCACGTGAACAAGAAGGCCCTGGACCAGTTTGTGAACTTCTCAGAGCAAAAAGAGAAGCTGATCAAGAGGCAGGATGAGCTGGACAGAGGCTACAAGTCCATCATGGAGCTGATGAACGTTCTAGAGCTACGGAAGTATGAAGCCATACAGCTGACCTTCAAACAGGCGAGTGGCGTCTTTCAGCGAGGAGTGCAGTAATAAGGTCCAGTCGCTGGGTTGAGTCAGTATTTCGTATGTATTAACACTCTTGGCTCCTCCCCCTCCCTGAAACCCAGGTGTCAAAGAACTTCAGTGAGGTCTTTCAGAAGCTTGTACCCGGGGGCAAGGCCACCTTGGTGATGAAGAAAGGGGATGCTGAGGGGAACCAATCACAAGATGAGGGGGAGGGCGGTGCGGAGAGCGAGAGGGGTTCGGGGTCCCAGAGCAGCGTTCCCTCTGTCGACCAGTTCACTGGAGTGGGAATTAGGGTAAGACTAGCCCCACATTTCGAACTTTGTTAGAAACTTGTACAGTTGTCAGTGCGTAAAGTCTGTCAGTCATTTTGTTTCTTGGATACATTTCTTTTCGTGTATCTGAATAGTCACCCTCCAGATTTCTCACAGTCTCCATCTGCACTTTGTTGTGCTTTTATTGGCTCATAAAAATGAGTCAGACCCAATGTCTGAGAACAGTACATCTATCCACTTATCCCTTTATACGAAGGCTTACTGAGAAACTCTGTGTAGAGGAATCTGGAATCGTAATGAATGGCTCATGTTTTATTACGTGGCCTGTGCTGCAGGTGTCCTTCACAGGGAAGCAAGGCGAGATGAGAGAGATGCAGCAGCTGTCAGGAGGACAGAAATCCCTGGTGGCTCTCGCCCTCATCTTCGCCATTCAGAAGTGCGACCCAGCACCCTTCTACCTGTTTGATGAAATCGACCAGGCCCTGGACGCTCAACACAGGAAGGCCGTGTCTGGTAATTCACTCTGCTGGTATTTCCCGTAGTCGGCCCTGTCAGCTGTCAGACCTGATGCAGTTCATGGAAGTGCACTGATTGCTTATTGGCTAGTAATGGGTGGTGTGCATTAAAATTTGCAGCGTAATGCATTTTATTTGACATTCCCTGCCCCTTGAAGTCCGCTTAGGTTTTTCTTTTATTTTTGTCAGATATGATTGTGGAGCTGGCTGGACATGCGCAGTTCATCACGACGACCTTCAGACCTGAGCTTCTGGAGTCAGCGGACAAGTTCTACGGGGTGAAATTCCGGAACAAGGTCAGCGGCGGATGAAATTGAACGTTTTGGCCGTGATTCTGAGTGTAAGCGTGCACATGTGGGATGTATTCATGCCGGATTTGCCATTTTGCAGGTGAGTCACATTGATGTGATATCAGCGGAGCAGGCTAAAGACTTCGTGGAGGATGACACCACACACGGATGAGCAGAAGCCCCCCCCCCCTGTCTTGCATGCACTGTTACCAGCTTTCCGGCTTTCTGTACTGCTGTTTCAGCTATCTGGCACACTCCCTCTATACGTCTTCAGTAATTGTTTTCTTTCAGTACTCAGCTGAAGAAAAAAACTGGGTAATGACTAAATCCTAAACCACAAATTAGTGGTGGTAGGTTAATTAAATACCAGGTGTTAAATTTGTACCTAAGAATTGCCTACGGAATTGAACACAGCAGTCTGTTAAAGGAAAAAGTTGTATGTTCACTTCATATTTACGCCCCACTTATACCTTTTGTTTATCTTTTTTTTTTTTATATATATATATGGAATTGTATATCTTGCTGTTTTGAATGTCCTCGTTGTTTCAGTGCAGAGCAGAAATAGAACAGGCTGTAGACTTTGTTCCAGAGGTTAAGCACCCCATGCCATTGCCTGAATTAGTCTTCGCAATGGGTGGAAGAGGCCTTCCCTAAAACAAGCCAGTAATAACCTGAAGTATTCTTAGAGGTCACTATCTGGGTAACTGACTTGGCCCATTACTGTGCGACTGGTGTATTTTAACACGGCACACCACAAACTGGGCGGAGAAGTCTCCTCCCAATGCTTTTCATTTCCTTCGGACCTCCCTTAAAGCTATAGCTGTCTCCAACATTTTAAACTGGCATGCATGTTCAGGTTTGATTTGCGGTTTTAAATTAATTGCCCCCTCCCATTTCTATTAATTTCTTATGCATAATTGCTTTCTAGTGCATTTCCTGGTTTGTGTCTGTTTTGCGGATGTTTCTATTTTCTTGTTTTGTATTTTACTCTCTGCTCTTTGCAGTTTTAGGTAACAAGAACATAACTGGTTATAGCACAGCATCTTCTCGTATGTTGTCTTTTCTTATGTTGTTAGAATAAAAAAACAAACTCCACTTGAAAAGACCCGATTGTTTACCTGTGATGTTTTCTAATTCGTTTCAATGTGTCTGCACTCAAAAACATGTGCTGCCTTTGAAGCAGGATGCTTAAACTGAATAGAGACTAACCCCTAAGTCAGGGGTGGCCAATCGTATCTGTACAGGGCCGGTGTGTATGCGGTTTTTCGCCTTAACTCCCTAATTAGATTACTAATTAGAGGACTGATTGGCTGAAGAGTCCTCACACCTGGGTTTCAACAGCTGACCTGTAGGTTATCCCAAAAACCTGCATACACAGCGGCCCTTTGTGGATAAGATTGCCCACCCCTGCCCTAAGTGAATACTAATTATAAAGCGTCTTACCTATTTCTCGTGCGTATGCATACAAACATACACATACGTTCTCCGTGCGTCCGCGTCTACGGTCATCCGCTCCGGCGGTAGGAAACCCACCGGAACTACTTGCGCAGCGTGTGGCGGGAACGGCGCGTGCCGGCCGCTGCGTTTGAGCCGTTTCACATCTCCGTATCGTTAAGCGTGAGGTGATTTTAGCCAGTCTCACCCAAGACGACGAAATAAAATGGCGTTCGGCCCCATCAGGTAGGACAACTTTGTGTGGTACATTTCCACAGAATACAGTGATATTAAACGTTCATGTAACTCCACATTCTAATTATACATGAAAGATATGTCAGTGTTTCCCCTAGGTATACAGCCATTCCGATGCGCGCTCTCTGTCCACTGGTGGGAGTGTGCTCACCTGTCCGTGCGCGCGCATCTGGGCGGGACTCCGCCATGCGCGATACAGAGAGCAGAGAACAAAAATGACAAGCTGGTGTGTGAATAAGACAAGGCTACTTTGTTTAGCAAAAAGGACGATGTATAGATCTGTTCTATAGGAAAGGTAACCTTAAATTACTTTTGTTGTGATCTGGCGCTGTATAGAAAATAAAATTAAATATAATTTACTTGACGTTCAAGGAGGGCCAGGGCGCCCCCTAATATAATGGTAGGGGAAACACTATATGTATACTGTACTATGGCAGTTCCACTCATTTAGGCTAACATGATATATATTTCATTTGGTTATGGCAAATACAATGATTTGTCATTTTTGTCATTTTAGACGCTAAAATATCTCGTATCAAAATAAGATTATAAACAGTTTTTTTTTACAGATAATTGTTTGCAGTAAGACTGGACATTTATGGTATGAAACCATTGTAATAAATAGTTTGAAAAATGGTGCATCTGTTACCGGTAAATCTTGTATTGTATCAATAGGTGGCAGTAAAGCTCAAAATCAAAGAGTTCCGAAAGAGCCTTCATAAAATTATTTAGATTTTGATGAAGGTCATTGCCTTGTTTGAAGGTTTTGAAAGTTTCCGCCCACAGGTAAACTGTGTTGTTTTATGTAGAAACGTATCTTGCATTAAAATTATAACTTTTAACTCCTGCCATTTGTTGTTCTGTCATTTTAATGCACGATGAGTTGCCTCATGTTTTTGGAATACAATTTTGGTTTTCTGCTGGTGCAAGTACTTAATTGATGTTTCTCAGAAAATTATACTTTAGATTTTTTTTTCAAAAATGTGTTAATATATTAAACATTTTATTTTGCTATTTCGCTTAGAAGTATTGTGCACTAGAAAGTTTCTTTTTCCGAAGGTCCTGTGTTACTGACCTTCAAAGCTATAAATACTTCTGTGAGTCATTGAATTAATTGAAAATGGAGCGACAGGCCTCATTAAACCAAATGCAGTAGTAATGGCTGAGGAATGCTGATAACAGTGTGACTTAGATAAGCAACAGGTAGCTGGAGGTGTTCTTTAGCTATTTAGAAAGAACGCTTGTCTGCTGAAGAGATCTGTCAAGTGTAGACGCCCAAAATACTTAGGTAATATTCATTAGATCATTTTTGTGAATAAAAAAGGACACGGTTTTGTAGCAGGGAGAGAGGGTTGGTGACGCATACTGCATGGCTGTAGTGCTGAGTGCGTAGCCTGTGGCACATATTGCAAGGGATTAAAATACCACCAGCTGCAGGTATCACAAGGCTTTTGTGGGTGATGAAGCCTATTATTATTCTTAGCTATTACTCGAGAGCACTGTTTTTTACTTGACTGTGAACTGGATGGTCTTCTAGACTCAAAGGATAAAAGGACACTGGAAATATTTTTTCGCAGCAGGTCACTGCTTGTGTTTCACAGCATCGTTGTTATTCGTTGTGGTGCTGCCTGTGATCAATATTATTGTTAGTTCACAAAATCTCATATTTAAAGATCACCTTTGTCTTCAAGACCCAACATACTTTTGCTATATTTAATAGAGGTAACCGATGAACATACGTGTCCATGTGAGTTTCAAATACAAGACAGTCACATACTTATTCAGCCTTTTGTGGATGGAAGTGTGATATACCTTGTACACAGAGCTTGAAAAATATAAAATCCCTTGTGTGACTTATTGAAGTTTTGTCTTGTAGACCCAATATAAAGGTCCCACATGTACTGATCTGGTTACTCTTTTCAGCCAGTCGTTGGATTCATGCAAGACCTGCCTTGTCTATCCACTATTTACTTGCTTATTACTCCATCTCAAAACAGCCCTTACCCTGAATTTACAATCATATGTTGATAATCATGCGAGGCTGCTTTGATAAACTACGCATAAATCTGTCTGGGTTTATAAACCTCTGAGTGCAAGTTAATTTGTTATCCAACAGGTGCCATGTGTGAGTATTGGACCCTACCCTCTGTGTCAGGACCAATAAACTTGTCAGTTCCGTGAGCTATTGAGGGAACATTTGCAATCTCTGAGGTTCTGTATGGCTCCATAAGACAGCTTGATGGTACACATAATTTTGCTATAATTTTAAGAGCAGATTATTTTCTATTAATGTGATGTTTGTTTAAATTTATTTTATATCTTAATTGTAATAATGTGCATGCATCCATATTTAAATGTTATTCAGCATTTTAAATGTCAATTTAAAATAATTATTTATGAAAATAATTTTAAGTAATAGTAGTCAAAATGCATTTTTGTTGATCATAAATCTCTACTTTACACTCCTAAAATTTCACAAGATTTTATATTGGCTTGCCAAGTTAACTTTCATTGTTTATTACGGAAGGTCTAGCGATATTTGGAGTTTTTTCCCCACAACCACAAAAACATATACATTGCTGGATAGATATTCAAACACACAAGAGGCACTGAATTGTCCTATACAGCAGGTCCTCATGTTGCAGTGGTGGAATTTATATTTTGTATTATGGCAGCTTGTGGCTTTTTAAAGCCAGTTTTATGAGGTCACGTGTGACGCTGCACAGTGTGTCAAGGACAAAGACACAGAGAGAAGACCACACAAGCTAGTTAAATCATCACTTTCTGACAGACAGCAAGCAAGGGACAATAAATACCATGGCCATTGAATTAACATCCCAGGGTTAAACATGTATAACTGCAAGAAATAAACCTGAGAAAACACAGCTATTCATTCCAACTACAGTCAGTGAGCGAATGAAGCTAATATAATCATAATGATAATCCTGGTAATGGCTTCACACATGCCTGCTTAAACCTGTCGTAAGACGAACAGTGCCTCTTATTTCTGGCTGACTGGGGCTGTGGTCCTGAGTGGCATTCCCAGCTGTACTAAGAATTTTCTGGAAAACTGATCTTATGAATAGGGAGCCTTTTATAACTTAACACTTAGAAAAATGCGTCTGGCCATCATGACGTGGCCAGTGGCCATTCTGGAGTTTATTTTAGTGTTTTTGGTTTATTGTAATTAAGAAAGGTGTGGCACTGATATACAGAACCAGCACGTGAAGGAAAGGATATATCTTTTATATGAGACAAAAGTATCACTACAAGAACTGTAATAATCTGAGAGCTACTATTTATATTTTCAGTATAAAAAATAATGCCATAGTTTAATTAAACATACATAGGATCCTGCATTTTTGATTCTGTGAGGTTTGCGTCATAAAGAGGACATTTTGTTTGTGCTGTGTATTTTGGCTTGAGATGTGTCATATTAATGGTATCCTCTTACGTATGGGCCAAAAATAAATAGTGTTGATTGTCATTGAGAGCTTTGTTTCACCTAGGGGCTTGGGGGGGTTGGGATATTATTTTATTATTGCCATTTCATTATCAGTCAGTCACAATCAATCATTATTAGTCTCTTATTACTGTTTTAGTTGTGTAATTTGTTGAACATGATTTTTGGAGGAATGTTTTATAACAAATGATAGGAAAGATTCCAGAGGAAAACTGAATTCAAACTCCTTCCGGGACATAAGAACACACTGTTTGTGTAATAGGATGATGCTTTTAGTTGCCCTAGTTTATTACATGTATTTTTTCTGATGTGCTATATTTTTGGATAATCCCAGCAGTGCTTGTGTTTTGCATTTGGTTTGTCAAAATCTCCCAGACTGTGTTAATATACCTAAATTTGTCTTTCATTTTGTTGCTAACTCTGTAATCAGATTTCAGTCTTTTAGAGAACCCTACTGATGTTGTTGCTTAATTTACACTGAGAGCACTGTCTGTTGCCTTGATAGCTGTTGTTTTTCTACAGATGGCAAGATGAATCTTTCAAGGTGCATTAATGCAGTAGCAGCAGCCTCATTATTATAGAGATCGTGTTTCCGAATGACAACATAAAAGGCTTTTTGAGCATAAAACGTTTTAGGTTTTAGTTTTGAATGAATGTTGATGTAGTGGATGGAAAAAAACTGTAAATGATAACCGTGAAAGGTTCAAAATATATTTAGGTTGGCAACCTAGTTTCTGTTTTGTTTCTTGAGGAATTAAAAAATAATGATACATTTATTTGAATAAATAGCAGGTATATGTCAGTAAGAATTATTTAGAGATATTTTTACTCAAAAATTTGCAGCTATAGATATACTGCTGTTTGCTGACATTTTCCCGCAAGGTATGTCATGAAAATGCTCCAGTCTGTTGCTGCTGATACAGCAGCTTTAGACAACTGGCCACCACAAAATTGTAATAATCTGAAGCAGCTATCTGGAGATAATCTTTAACTGATACAGATGTTAAAGTGCTTAGACGCCTACTGAGAGGTTCCACCAGGCTCAGACCCAGTGGGCAGACTGCTAATGGGGATATATGTGTTGCTGTCAGTGTGTGGGCCCCCACAACTGCGATTGGTCAAGTGTCCTTTGCTCTTCCTCCTGTTCTTTCCTTTAAATGTTCTTCCAGCCCCTGGTGCAGTCTCCTTTGAAGAGGTCCTCCTGCGTCCTTGCCCTTTATTTTCTAATTTGGAAAGAGGAAAGTGGAGGGGGGAGGGGGGCTTTTGACATGCACTGCTGTTGGTCCTGCACTGAGGAACAAAGTTAGTCAAACTTGCCTGCTACAAGCTGGCTCTTTCCTCTTTGTCCGATTGCTGCGGGGGATTCCCTCAGGGCTGCTTCTGTGTGGCTTCTTGCTCGGAAAGTGCTTTAGAGTTGTCATTTTGGATCCGTCTGTTATAGAGGTAGACGTGGATTTTTTCCATCATGAAGCCGGCCTGGGAGAAGCGTATTTTTGAGGGCCATGTCGAGAGTCTCAAAAACGGACAAAACAAACTCCCTGGACCAGCTCCAGGGGGGGTCCCGGGAGTGAATACTCTTAGTGAGCCCTCACAAAGGTGAGTAGAGTATCTGTAAATGTTACTGGAAAAGGTATTTGCAAGTGAAATGACAGGTTCTTATAGATAAAGATTTTCGATCATGCAAATTCATTTTTGTGAATCTGTTTTAAGCATGGATTGGCACTGTTTGTTGTGTATGAGTTTGTTTATGAAGTCTCTGTTCTATATAAAAACGCATGAAAAATTCTAATTTTGACAGCAAATTGATTTCGCAGTCATTTTAAGGAAAAAAGCATGACACCAATGTAAGAGTGTTTTTAGAGGTTGGAAGATTAAACTGTACGATATATTTTCATAAGCTTCATAATTTTCCATCCTGGTCAAGTTATGGTTGTGCAAGGCCATGACTGAACTACTTTACTTTGAACTTGACTGGAAGTATTCAAATGTGGTCTGTTATTTTGTTGCAAAAAGACACCTTTCTATCTCTCTTTAAGATGCTACCATGTCAAATTTTATCATAATAATGTAAAATAGTAATTTTGTAAAATTAGTGATAACTACATGCTGAAACGTCAATATTAATCAGTGAGTGCTTTACTGAGTTGTCTTTCATTTAACATTTTTAATGAAAAAGTATGAACTGTTATAACTAACTAAGTTCCATTTATGTTCTCAATAAAGGTAAAGTGTAAACAATGACTTGGATAATGACACTTATACCTGAATAAGAATTTGATATATCGAGTCCTTGTATGAAATCACAATGCACTGTTTACTGTAACCTTTGCATGAAATGTTAAGCAACCCAATGCAATCAAGTTTTGCTTTACCCTTGATGAAGCACATTATTGTATAGTTCATACTCTTATTGGACTCTAAAATATTAAGAAATATATTTTTTTATATTGTATTTTCTTAAAAATACATATTCACACAATTACAAATTTCATGAAAGAAATGCCCTTCGTATAACTTTTGTAATTATATTTTTGACCCTGAAACCAATAGTTTAAATTTGTGAGATTGGAGAAGTTGCCATTTTCCATGTAATAAACATAGATTTGATAAATTTGACCTCCTTATAGATTCCATTTGAACTGTTGCAAATATGATCGTGTCTCATGAGCAAACTCTCACACATTTGCATGTGTGAAAAAATATCTGCCATTAGACATGTAGTGTTAGAGCCTCTTTGGATTTTGTCTGTAATGTTTAAAAAATATATTATGTAGAGTGCTCAGAAGTATAGGTTACAAATTGTAAATGAGAAGTTTTAATGTGTCCTGTTTTAAAAGCTAAACAAACTGGAGTTTCAGAATATTACCAGAAACAAAAATAAATAATCTTAGGAATATTTTCCAAAAAAATTATTCCAAAAAAGTCATTTTAAAATTAGGAAATAAATTATGTGAATACAGTATAAAAGTTAACAAGTATTGAACGACCATTGCACAGCTGAAATGTTATTACTAGTGTATTTTTATGGCACTTATAATTGACAATTGTAAATGTAGTTTAATCAATATTTTTAAATGTTCTCCAATATTCAAATGTATTTATTCTATATTTGACTTTAAAGGCATAATTTTAGTTTCTGTTCTATCTAAAGTATGTCAACCTGCATACTTCATATTTTTAAACCATGTTTTTTGTTTCTCAATGATTTTTCGTTAGTCTGCTCTAATGCCATTTTTTTGCATAACATTAAGGCAAAAAAGCTGAAACAATATCCGGTGCCTTGAATTATTTCCACAGAAATGCTATAGATATATATATATATATAGATGCCCCAAAAGGCAAAAAGGTACTCTTGTCCATTTATGGAATTACCATCCACGGTTTCTATTTTTAAAACAACAAATAATGTGTTTGCTTGACCTGTAATTTATGAGATGTAGTTTGATTTATTTTAGTGAAATGCTGGTAATGTCCGAAGTGTGTGTGTTTACATTTTTTCTTATGTTCATTACCTTTAAAAGAACACTGATTAACTTAGATGTTTTTTTTATTTTCTGTCATAATCATGAACTGACCAAATGAAGCACTTTTTAGGGTAGTTTGGTCTTGAATTGTTTAAAGCTAAGAGGAGTAGTTTAGATTCAAGACAGAGTTATTTTAGTTTTGTCTGTTTTTTTTAATCTAAGATATCACGGATTTACTCATTTTGCTTCTGATTTTTAAAAAAGTTTTATTATAATTTTAAATGTATTTTTAACACTTTATTCATGAACAAATCGGAATTGGAATTATATATGCATTTTCTGCCAGCTAAAAATTTGAAGATAAAAATATATTCTATTCACATTTTAAATTATTTTTTTTTCAGAAAAATCTCTAGTTTTATCCTGAAATTATTTATAGAATGTTTTGTTTGAAGCCCCCAAATTTATTTATTTATTTTATATGTGACAGAAAGTGAAACAGATTTCCCAAAAGTCTGTTTCTCAAAAATCTAACTCATTGATGTATTTGACACTGACATATAAGACTAACTTTATTTGAAATGTATTTATATTAAATGATTTTTCTTTAATGGAGTTTAGTTTTGATGTATCTGGTTCTTTATTTGTTGGGTAATGGAATATGCTGTGCGATGAATGTACTGTCATGCAAAATGAACGTGGAGTGTAACAAAGATGCAGTAAGGTTCTGCTTTGCCTTGATTGACTGATTTAAACAATCACACGGTCAGTTGTGAAGTGAAAGTGTTTAAAATGTACTGCTAGCTATTATACTCTGGTGCCTCTTACATTCAGCTACTGGTTTCAGGTCACCTAGTCCGTTTTTCATTTGGCGCTTCGGTGATTGCCTTTGATCTTGCACAGGGGAGTTGGGGTGTCATGATGAATACATGCCATTGGAAAGGTAACAATCGTGAAACGACTTCCTTTTGGTTGGGAGGGAAAACCCCTTTGTGGCTTGAACAACAGGATCAGAGTTGTAAAGTCCTTGTGGATTTTACCTTACGTTACAAGCATTGCTCCCATGGCTCACAGCGAGAGTTCTTTGGCTTTGCTGGGGTTCGTGTTGCTCAGTTCTTGCACAGTTATGTCTCTTGACCTTGCCTCTTAATACACTTCTGTTTTTAATATGTGCTGCAGATGATAGTTAAGTGTCTGGAAAACCCACAGCAAACATTTTCTAACCATTTAGTTTTCTCGCATCCAGTGGCAAGAAAGGAGTTGGCATGTATGTGCCAATGCCACATGGTACAGGCTGGCATTTTGAAATCTAAAAAAGTACAAAATAATACGAGTATTTTTTTTTGTTCGTATAATATGGCATGATTACATATAATGTAACAGGTGTGCTGATCTTTTTAGCACTCATGGAAAAGTATGCATTGTTAATGTTTCATTGAAATTCCAGTAGATATGTGTAGATATTATTAAATAGCTATAAACTGTAATATTCCACTGAAGTTTTGGCCATCATATTTGTTGGAGACTAGTGTGGGAAGTAAGAACTACCCTGTGTATTTAATTAAGTACAAGCCAAACGGATATAAAATCTGAACTACCATGAAACTGTAACAGCTCAATTTTAGGTATCAGCTTTATCGTATAGAGTGTTGAGAGAAGGGATTCTTTCACTGCAACATAGTGATAAACGCTGAATTTCCCATGCATATTTTTTGCAGCTTTGTTTGTGAAAACAATCTTTTTGTACCTGCCAGTGCTGACAGTGGTTAAAAGTAATCTGTACCTTCCTCATGAAAACTCGTTGTTCTGATAATAGTTCTCTCACGTGCTGGGTATTTCATGGTGGGGAAAATTATGTACATGGCTAGAAAGCACTGCAACCTCTTATATTAAGATTAAGGTTTTACAGAATAGAGCTACATATGTCATCACAGGCAATGCAGTTTTATCCTAATTTATGTTAATGTTTTTCAGGGTGATGAAAGTTAACATGAATGAGTTTAAACATTATAAATAGTTTAGAAAGTCAAATGGCAATATTTGTCTATAAAATAATAAATAACCAAAACAGTACTTTATGGAACATTGGACAGAGCTTCTCAAGGCACCAGATGACCCTTGTAAAACTAATTTAGAAATATTACAAGAAGTACCTCCTCAACACTCCCGCGGTTCTAAACTGTCATGGCTGGCTTGTGGCTTGAGCCAAGGATTGTATCACTTTGCGGAAAAATGAGTTCACAGCTTTGCTACCTGATGTCTGAGCATGTAGACACTGAGCAGTGTTCATTGCTGTGTTGACACAGAACAGCATCTGGGCTAATCTGTTTGTTAAATTGCCAACAGCTACATGGCAAGCACCTGGAGTTCTTAACAGCTTTATAGGGTTTTATCAAAAGCTCATTGTTTTTAGTGATGATGCCGATATGTGAAATACTCCGCTGAAGGGATAGTCATTTTGATTCCTCAATACTTTTGTAGAAGTACTTCATAGATTCTGAAATAGTTGTTTGTGTGTCCTTAAGATGTGCTGTGGCTTAGAGTTTCACCCTCAGAAAAAAACAAGTGAAAAGCACATTTCAGCTGTTACCACAAAACCACAATGCTTGATTATCTTTGGTTAGAAAGCATTTGTGGTTGGTTGGACATTGTTATACGACTGACGGTTTAAAATGTTTGGAAACCGATTTATTTCTGTTAGAGGAGTACACATGCTTTTCACATTCAGGCTTGGCTATTAAAGATCTAGCATTTCAAAAATGGCTTATACAGCAGGGCATTTCATTTTCCTTAAATACTTCTCACTAATGACTGCTTGCGAAAGAACTCTAATGATGGCCAAAACACTGCAGATTGCCATGTCAGGAGAGGATCTGCTTTTGTACCCACAAGCAAGGCTCAGACTCAGCTGTGTGAGCTATTAAAGCAGTGAAGCTGTAAATTATCATCACTTATTTTGGATACAACGTTTGTTAAATATTTCATGTAAGAATAAGTACAAGTATATATAATCTCTAATTGGTTCATTAGTAGGGTGTAATGATACACATATTTGTTGTGTTATATTCAATACATTATTTTCAGCCTGGTACATACAATGAAACAACAGTGCTTGGCATGGGCAAAACCTAAATTCATTAGTAAATGTTCAACATGGAAAACGCTGAGTTGTTTATGGCAATTGCTGATTACAATCACCCATAATCAGCAGTCTGGGAGCATTTTAGTTTCCCAGTAAATGTCACTAGAATTGGAGAGAGTAGTTGATAAGATTAAACTATCTCTCAGCGTTATTTTACCAAACTCGGATATTTAGCTGTAAACGCATCCAGTATGCCAACTCATTTGAAATGAGATCATCTGAGTGTGTGTAAGATCTGAGTCTGGCAGAGACAGCCTCTGCAAAATAGTCTTCCCTTTGGCATCTAAGATGCTTTTGCCAGGAAATTCAGACCGGCTAAAAAAATAACTAAGACTATAGCTACAAATATGCAGTTATACTCGATAGCACTAGCAGAACTAAAGGTAGCGCAGCCTGTGGAGCTTCAGAAACACGGGTACCCATGGTGGGTTGATGGGCCCCTTTGTGGGGAGGGTCAGCAGGCTATTGATCATTTGGTTTAAATTACCGAAGCATGTTATATTGCATTATGAACTGCCAGAGACCAAACAATATACATAATGTTTATCTGGCTGGCAAATCTGTGTTACTCAGAGTGTTCATTTTTTTTATAACAAAGCTATAGTTAATATTGTGTACCTTTAGGATATTTCACAAAGATACATAGTACAGTATATGTGTAACATTTAGCTGTTAAGGGTCAGGGCAGGCATGTAGCCATGTAGTAAAATTACAGTTTTAACCCCCCAAAAATTTGTTTGCTTTCCACCTGGCATATGGCCAAGTAGTAAATAAGGAGTTTGAACCTGCCTCAAATTTTGCCAGACCCTCCTTCAAAATTAATTTCTGGCTATGGATCTGGGTTGGAGGCATGGACATGGGGGGGCATTATAAGAAGCTTACCCCACTGGTATTGGTAGTAGACACTGTGGGATTTAGACAGGATTTAGTTCATTATGATTGTTATAATGCTATATTGTTGATTTTTAATTTATTTTATCTGTATTTTTAATTCTTAGGTTCTGTTATTCAGACATGTCGATAGATGCATTGCCTTTGGTTTACAACTATTCCTTATTCTGTTTGCGATTGCAGTTTTAATAATAATTTCAAAACAAATTCCGTTTTCCCTGCTGTAATGAAATTTCACCGAACCATGAACCTAAAACAGGTTTGTACCAAGTGGTGAATTCTGCATAACGTTAAACCCTTATTCATTAGTGTATGAATTGTTCTTAGAATGTTTGTTGCCAAATTGGCTAAGCCGTTGAAAACATTTTATTTAGTTATTCCTCAAATCAAACTGTAGAAACAGTTTGATATTTAACATTCATTTTAAGTCATGTTATAGTTTCAAGGAATATAAAATGGATTTCTGGATTTGGCTCTGTTCTGACTGCTCCTGATCAGATCTTCTGAAAAAAAAACGTAATGATTATTGCAGTTATTCGGTTTTTGTTTTTTAATTTTTTTGTGAAACATCTAAACAATGTATGAAGGGTATTAAGATCTTAGCTGAAAAGAAACGTTTGGGGGGTATGTGTCGTTTAAAGTTGCGGTCCATTAATCCTCTAGGTCTGCAAATGCTTTGGTATGTCACAACATGAAATATAGTATTTCTGTATTGTGTTGATGGTTTTTATAACAGGTGGTTAAATTGCAAAATCACAGAAGTATGGACTGTGTTCCTCAGTCTGTTGGTTGTAATTGGGTTTTTTTTCTTTCATTGTTCTTTTCCATCTACATTCTTTCTTTGCTGTTTTGAGGTTGTCAATACTTTTCCCACTGAGGAGTCATCAACTTTGTTGTCACTCATCACATTTCATGCACCTTGTGACTCTGGAGGTCTTGGCATTGAATTTGCTGCACAGGCATGCAGTGTGGCTTCCAGACATTATGTGTATTTCATGTTTGCAGGCATTGATGCATTAAAAATCAAATTTTCCCTGCTCTTAAAATTATTTAATCAGTCTTAAATAATTTGTAACTGTGGAGGTGTTCTGTAATGTGTTTGTTATAAAGCAACCATGCCCAAGCCAAATTTCCCTCCTGGGACAATAAAGTTTGACCAAAAAAACCCAAGATCAAGATTCTTTACTATTCAGGAAGTTTTTACCTTTAACTGAGCAGTGCTATCTGTCTAGGAAGTGGAAATTGTGTCTGGTTTTAGAGTGTGTTAAATCTTTGAATGAAGAACCTTGCTGTTGCTACTGCTGCTGCATGACTGTGCCTACTGTGAACAGCTGAACTTGAGAGTTTGTAGAACCTGCTGTCACTCTAAAGGCATTCTGCCTGCATCACCATAGGAACAATTTACAGGAAATCAAATTTAACCTACTGTGCTGGGTCCAAAGTCTATCCTTCTGCGCAAGTCTGTCAGAACCTGTTTCGGGTTCTTTTTTGTGTCATGTGTGTTTAGTTCTCTGTCTTGCCATAACAGTGATTCACAAACTCATTTAGGGTACTACATCACCGGCATTGATGTAGGAATTGTAGCTATTTCCAAGATCTCTTCAGTGTGTTATTTCTCTTGAGTATGTTTTGAACTGTGAATTGATATGGCTGTTGAAGTCCACCACTGATTTAGAATAGATGGTTTACAAGAGAAGAAAAGAGTAGTCAAATACAGGAAAACTTTTCTGGAGCCCATCTAATATGGCAGTATTAATCAGCATTTTGATAAAACTTATGATTAAATTGAACTGTCTTCCATTAAAAGAAAGGGTCATGTTTTATTCAGGACCTCTGAATAAATAGCTGTTTAACACTCTGTCTTATGCCTGACTAACAGTACTTAATTCCACTATTATTGTTCAAATTGTAGTACAGAGGGGTACTAGGGGTTCCTACACCCCAGTCTGTGGTCCAGTTTGGGTCCGTGGCTAATATTCTACCGGGCCTCTGAACACTGGGGACAGATTTGTCACCCATCCTGTATAATATGGGACTGTCCCATAATGAATAAGGAAAGGCTATGATCTACGAAATGCAGTTTGTCCAGTACTCTCATACCCCCAAAAAGCAGGCGCTATCAGCTTATTGGTTTACCGGTCTAATATAATTTTTGTGTGATGTAAACTAATTTGTGGATGTAAAAAGGTTGGGAACCCCTGCTATAATCCATACAATTATGTGATAAACGTGCTTACCAACAGTTACAGAGAAAACACACATGATAAGTAAGTACAATGATGGTTTAAATGGAGCTTGTACCAACACTTTCTGTTTTGTAGGTAGATGGGAGGAGCAAAATACTTCTAATCTTGTTATTAAGATTCTAATTCTGGAACTGTTGGGGTAAGTGAATATAACTAGAGGCATAACACACATATCTACAGGGCCTGAGCTATATATAGCTCCTCACTGACTACAGCACCTGGTTCAGAGCCTCTGACTCCTTAGATGTTCTCCTGAGTGAGATGATGGTTTGTTTTGACTGGCTGGAGAACTTAAGAGCAGCTGATATTTGTTTGAATGAGTACTGGTGTAATACTGTTTGTAATCATGGCCGTATAGTAAATAAAGCTGCGTTTAGGACTGTTTCAGCGTATACAGTCAGTTGACATTATTACTTTAATGAGTTTTCTATATTAGGAAATTGATTGCAAAGTTTGTTTTGCTCCAGCATAAGACTCTCTCTTAAACATTTATCTTGTTTAAAAAGGTTTGAAAAGTGGTTGTCTTGCACTATAAGCTTACAGTGAGAGACATGGTCTTTTTAGGACCTCTGGCTGATTAACTGCTTTGTACAGAGTTGATTTCACTGCAGTTACAATCTCTTTTGACTTTCAGGTCACACCATAGGGGCCAAGATCAAGATGAAGTGTATTATTGTGTAATCATTTTCAAAAGACACGTATGATGTTGCGTTCCAAGAGTTAGTCATTTCTCTTATCTAAACTATTTTACTTTGACTTTAATTGGACGATTTAATTAGTGTAGTGTATTCTAGTTATTTTGTGATTTTTATTTGTCCCACAGATCATAAATTATCTATTTGTGGGGCTACTTTTTAATGTAGGCATAAAGATGTTGACCTACGGAGAACATGATATATGTTGGTATTTGATCTGAAAGGGTCACCCCACCAATGCCAGAAGTATGGCTGAACAGAGTTTTAAGCTTGATGCAAATTGAGTGAGTCAGTGAGTCACTTGGTCTTTAGTGAGAGTAACACGCAGTGATTATTATCAAAACAAGAGAGACCCGTGTTTCAGTACTGGAAGAACTAATATTAAGAACAATAATGAATAATTATCTGTTATCAATTAAATGTCATAAAAGTATTTCTTAGATTTGTATTGATAAATGGCATGTTGCAGATACTTTATTATGAAACAAGGGATTGTTAATGGTTTTAGTGACTCATCTTGCACTACTACATCTATGAAAATTTTCCTGAGAAATCTGATCAGAGATAATTTTGTGCCCGGTGTAAACAGGAGATCTGGTATAAGCTGTTTGTAGTTGTCAACACTGACAGGGTAATATTTCATTTTTTATAATTCTTTATTAATAGAATTCTGCAAGTCTATAAAACATCACAGAATGTGTTATTAAGCAATGGAAACAAAATTTGCGTAATTGCCAGCAATCCATGGCAAGACCGGTGGCCTGTAAGCGATATGGAAATTGCAGTGTTGAAGGAAAGATCACGAGGGAGTGTGCTGGACATTCCTCTCTTCAGCCTTTGAACACACGTGAAACCAGAGAGCCACATCTGAGAAGCCCGTCTCCCTGTCAGCAGACCAATCTGCCTGTCACTCAGTGTCAAGGAGAAGAGCGCAGTTTAACTCTTTCTCGGGGAACCCCCCAAATGCGACTACAGGCCTACAATGGCCAGCTGCCGTGGTCTTGTAGAGATGGTAATCGTTAAATTCTGGGCAGCGTATTAGGTATCGTTACACTGTTTGTCTTAGAATGCTTGCAAATTTAGGGTTAAGCTGAAGACTGTGGTTATAAAAGCAATTAGTCCAGGTGAGTCCAACAGAAGGGGCATTTTACTGAAGTCCATGTTATTGTGTTCTGTTTAGTATTTTTTTTAAAGGAAGAGGGAAGTTTTACATTTTTTATATTAGCACAAACCCAAATGTCACAAACAAACAAAATTGATTAAAGTTACTGTTTTGGCAATCCAATACGTTAACATGTTTGCTGTGATTACTGTTACAGATATTACAGCATGTGAATAACCCTGGGAACTCACAGAAATCTTAACACTTTCCCTCTACAGTAATTTGCTTTGGATAAAAGCGTCAGATAAAAGATTTCAATCAAAATGTAACTTCAGTCATCTGCATAAGTCATTCGATTTCTGTAGCATGTGTTTTCCTTATGCTTTTTGGCTCTGAAAATGTATCACTTGGAGGGAGCTTTTGAAGTCTGTGTTGTCTCTACTCATATTCACGCTTTGCATTAAGCCCCATTTTTATTGCATTTGGATTTTGATTCCCATTAAGCTTGCCTGATTTGTAGCATGTCAGGATAAAGCTATCACAGTGCTTGTTTTGTTCTGCAAACAGCAGCCTATGCAAGTGTTTCACTGTTTCCCTGCTGTGCAAGAGACTGCTTCTCTGAATACTGACTTGTTTTGTCCTGCACAAGCACCGCATTTAGTGTGGAGCTGTCTGTGCCAGGTGCATGGTGTATAAATTATAAAGCATGCCAACATCCCATTGCAGGATTCATCAGCTGGCATGTTATGGATCTATATGGTTTTACAAGTCACCATTTGTAATTTTAGATACAAGCAGCGTTAGTGCTAATGGGCAGCAATGTGTGACATTTGGTATTTAGAGTCTGAGAGTCTCCAGTCTATGTCATCTAACTGATTTCAACCTATAAGTCGCGTGCCTGACTGTGACTGGCCAGCATTTCGTCAGCTTGTTGACAGTCAAAAGCTAAGAAGCTTTTAACCTCTGCTGCTGCTTCTGTAGGGCACAGCAGCTGCATAGGACATTCAAATGGTTAACCTGAAATACCAAATACAATTTACATTGATCAGGTGATGTCAACACCTATACATATTCTGCATTGGAAAAATGCCATTTGTTTGTCTACACTTATACACTGAAAAACATGTATGCAAAAAGCAATATTTTGCATGAAAACTGGAAGATGTAGAATGATAGTATAGGATAACTTAGAACTCTGTTGATTCCTGTGAGGAGAAATTTCTCTGTCCAGTATCATAGGACCATGGCACAGTATTTAATATTTTTTTCACTCCTCTGGGACCAGGGTTCAAGTCTGCACCCTGGCTATATGTGTGTGGGGTTTGTGGGGTTTCTTTCATGTTCTGTGATTTTCCCCCCACAATCCAAAACCATGCTAAAGTGACTTGGATTTACTCAGTTTTCTGTGTATGTATGTGAATGGTGTTAATGCTTTGCAAACTTTTTTCAATTCTTTTTTTTTATAAATTAGTGTTTTCCTGAGAGATTGTAGGTAGTTACAATAATGAAATATCTTAATATCGCATTGTTTGTGTGTTCATCAAGTCGCATCAGTCAGTACTCTTAACCTTCTGTATGTCATATCATTGTATGCATTATTTTTTATGACATCGCTTTGTATTTTGGAACTAAAACTGAACCTACTGTACTGTGAATTATGTGCATATACTATATGGGCAAAGGTACTGGGACACCTGCCATTACACCCACAGGAACCTTTATGGCATCCCATTCTAAATCCATAGGCATCAATATGGAGTCGCCCCCCCCTTTGCAGCTGTAACAGCTGCCACTCTTTTGGGAAAACTTTGCACAGGATTTTGGAGAGTGTCTGTCGGAA
>JABFEB020000041.1:4461461-4479373 GCA_019775895.2 Stomatorhinus ivindoensis
GCCGTTCCACGTCTGCTTGCATGCTTAGACAGCAGATCAGGATTACGGAGACGTGCGCATGAGAAGAACAAACGCACAGCGCTGAGTCCAGGACACCTCTGCTTATTCATACCCATGTGCAGGGATCAGGCTGGGACACTGAAGACTCTGGGCAACAAAATCCATACTCCAACTGCCAAGCTGGGACCCCACAGCGTGACCAAAGGGGAGAAGGGCACTTGGCCAGGGATCGCAGCAAGCGACAAGTCCTAACAGTGACAGAAATATAGCTTGGACGTGTTGACAGTGTCCCCAGAGACAAACACACTATCACTGCAATTTCTGAAATGCAAGACCCCATACCATGTGTCACAAGGGCCTTCAGGGCCAACAATTCTGTTTATCGGTGCACAGCAAGAGCAACTAACTTAGATTTCACATGAATTCAAATATTGGTTTTACTGTGGTCACTTTCTCAAACAGCTTTGCCTGCTCACCTCTGAAAACACAAGTGATTTAGTGGGTAGTTGTTGACAGTTGTTGAAATGACAGTCTGCCTATAAACTGACAGAAATCGTCTGGAACATTTTTAAAATGTCAGTTGACCGGAAAGAACGTACGTTACATTTCTTCCTCTCAAGATCATAATTCTGCTTTGGCAAGCAATGCGTCTTATTTATGAACAATGATGTCTGGGTGTCGTGGATGAGTACTGGACATCAAGAGAAAGTGGATCTCATATTAATATTATAGAATTCTTTATAATCCTTATTTATGGCTCTCTCATCAGAGGGATTCAAACGTGTATGTGTGTGCTAATGTTAGCTCCTTCTAAAGCCCACCTGCCTGAACAGCAGGTGTTTATTTTACTGCCTCTTTATGACATCATGGTATACTTACACAAGTCTGTGCCCTTAGTTCCTGTATACTTTTGTAGTGTGGTGTTTTTTTATATTAGTTTTCATGCAAAGATTCTGGCCAAATTGTACAAATGACTTTTGTGGAAGAGCTAAATTAACTAATTGCAAAACCTATTATCTTATTTGTCCTGAGCTTAAACTTTCAGTATAAGGTGATCAAACTTGCCTGAATAGCAGTAGAGCAATGGTGAGACTCCAGGCTGCGCTTGAAAAGGCAGGGGTGGGGGGGGCTGAAAGTGCAGGCGTTATGTTTCTGATCTAGAGCAGTAATGCAATCTGTAGAAATCCATTCCACTCGTGTCTGATGAGCTCTAAGACCTGTAGTCAGCACTGAGTAAACAAACTGGAATGTTTTTGGGTAGGACCTGTTAGCTGCCACAGCTTCGCTTCTCACGTGATGTTTGACTAGCCTACGGCAAGGCTGTCTGCTCAATTAGCAGGTGCTTCTTATCTAAGCGACCATGGTTTGTGGTCTGGATGTCCCTGCTGGCATTTAGACTGAATTTGTTTTAAAACGTTTTCGTCAAAGCAGTTTTCAGTTCTCACTGGTTTCATCGGCTGTAATTTTGGCTTACCTTTGGCCATCATGAATATATATGTTTACCTGAGTGAAATAACACACACAGAGTGCAGTGGGTGCACTGTCATTTCATGCAAAGCACAGACCTTATAGAAACAAGATGAATCCCTATATGATCACACAGAGAGAGCAGATTAAAAATGGATCCATCCTGAAATATCCTCGTGTATTTTTGTTTATGTTTGCACATGCTGATTTGCTTAGATCAGACTCCCTTTAGACAACAGAAGTGTCTCAATGTTTGGGAAAAGATATATGACTCCTAATTTAGTGATGAAAGACATAATCATTCTGGTTGTATTCTAATATGCAGTATCATCTGTCAAAAGCCTGGAGTATTTTGTGAATTCATATTATTTGGAGCTGCACATTTCCAGATTATGTTCAGATAAAGATCCATGATAAAACTGGTGAAATATTCCATATTGTACACAAGGCAACCATAATGATGTTGAGAAATTGAATTATATAGAAATTCTGTTTCTCTAATATTTTCTAATAATATCTTGTAAATAAAAGTCACATTTTTGCAGTACCTACAGTATGTGCTTTAGTTGGATGGCCAAGAAATGTTATCACCCCCCAGCACCCTTCTGCCCACATGCAGTATACAGTGATCTGAATACTGAGTATTGTCTTGGTGTAATAACACTGCAATGTGCAGTGGACTAACAGATACACTGTACAGTGCGCTGCCCTGCGGACTTTAATGAGTCAGTGCTGCATCTGTATTCCCCTGAGAGCACCCTGCTCGACTTCCTCTGTGATTTCCCTTGGTTTCAGTCTGCGGTCCAGTTGGTGCCAAGGTCACGTCCTCGGTTGTATCAACAGTGCCTGTCGCCGCAATGTGATTCTTCCTCCATAAGGTTCAAAGGAAGCCATTAAATGAGGAGAGGTTTAACTGGACAAAGATGTCGTCCCAAAAGATGCCTGCTCTTCTTAAGTTTCAGAGTCACGAACATCCTGCTGCAAATCTATTTCTGTGTTTGTCGAGCTGGGCCAAGAATGACCTTTCCTAGATCTTCTATTAGCGGGTTGCACTGGTATGGGGTGGCAATAGAATTATCACTTTCATATCTGAAAGCGATAAGGCTGACCCGCGGGCCAAAGGCCATTAAATGAGGTATTGCAGCCAAGCAATTAGGCTTTGGAGGATTAGCGTGGGGGTGAACCATTTCACACAGTAATAACATGTAAGTGTGAGCTGATTAAATGCATCCCGTGTACAAAGTATGAAGGACAGCCTTTAGATGTTTTATGGGAGAGCCTCTGGACACCTCTCAGACAGTGTGTTTCCCCAGGAGTTTGTCAAACATATTTTAGGGCACTTCGTAAACACAAAATGTCACTTTTGGCCCAGGGGCCCAAACCACATGCTTTATTTAATGGGCTTAAATTCGATGACACGCAAACTATGCTGGCATGACAGTGACTTTCCCCACAGGTGCCTTAAATCTGTCAAGTAGAGCTGTCTTTTCTCTTCAGAAATACCAATAGGAGCTGAGCCTTAACTATGTGGTCCCAGACTGTCCTGCAGATGTCACAGTCTGTCAGCCAGCTTGGATGGCAGCAAGGTGCAAGCAGTTCTGTGGAGACAAGAACATCAGTCATACTTTAAGTGACAGGTTGTGTGTAATGTGGACCAGACAAATGATCACCACGAGTGATTTTGCATGTGAAATGTCGCTTGTCTGGGGTTACTGCTGAAATGCCTTTACTATCTATCCTAATATACTACATTCTATCCTAATATACTGTGCTATCGGATTCCCACCACAAGTGTCTGCCCAGCCACACTTAGGTTGTTTCAACCTTGTAGGATTACATCATGCTCAGGCCCAAGTGTCACTGGAGACAACGAGCATGAGGACGCGGTGTTCTATTCTCAAAGGGAACGCCGTCTTAACCAGTTTGCACAGTCTGACGAATAGTCGCTGCCACCTCCAGTAGAATTAGCCGGGTAGCCGAAAACAGCTTTGCACGTCAACGTCTTCCTTGATATCTTGTGTCATGCTGGAATCATACCAGTTCTCTGCTTGGGAACAGTCATGTGCAGATGGTGTGAAATAGATACAGAGAAAACGCTTTGATGATGTGCGGCAGTGGTTTTCCTGTATCCATGCATGTTTTGATTTTATCTACCTGTTCAGAAAGTAGGAATTCTTTCTTGTAGCACAAAGAAGGGTCTTTTGTTGTAAATCGATGTTGCTACATTGTGGCTGTAACACTGCTTTGCATCTGTGCTTTTCCCTTAGTTCCCCCTTAGGAAGACCACCCTGGGTCGAGTGGTTCATATCTGTAACTTGCCAGAGGGCAGCTGCACAGAAAATGATGTCATCAACCTGGGTCTTCCATTTGGCAAAGTTACCAATTACATCCTCATGCGATCTACTCACCAGGTGGTTTTCAGTTGTCTCCTAGCATCACAGACTAGTTTTAGACAGTTTTAGAGTTAGTTCAGGTCCAGAAAGCAAAATCCTAGACCAAGATATTTTTTTTCAACCAATCAGTTGAGTGCTCTGACTGTGACTGTTTATACTTAACTGGTTGGTTGAAACAAAATATTGGTCTGGATTTTCACTTTCTGGACCTGAACTATCCGGGTTTAGACTACTTGCCTTTTTAATATTAACATTTGTTTGTGTCACATAGTCAAGTGGTAAGGCATTAATTATGCATTTGGTCTGGTTATATTCTAGCACATCATTTGTTACAATTCTTTGAGGTATTATTTGAGATTTTATTCATTTGGGCAAGTTTCAGCAACGCTGTATCCTCATATCAGAAGACTTGAGTACCAAAACTGATCTGCATATTATTTTTCACCTCAGGCCTTTTTGGAAATGGCTTATATTGAGGCTGCACAGGCAATGGTGAAGTACTACCAGCTGCAGCCAGCAATGATCAATGACCAGAAGCTTCTCATCCGAATGTCGAAGCGATACAAGGAGCTTCAGCTGAAGGTAAGCTTAGTGTGGGACGGCGTGGCATTCAGCTGCGACTTTCATGCAGGATTCAGATTCTCCTCAGGTTTAATGATTTGCTTTCCAGAAACCAGGCAAGGACGTGGAATCCATTATCCAGGATATTAATTCTCAGAGGGAAAGAGATGAGATGGAGCAGATTGACCGGTAAGAATAAAAATTACTGTAGCATTTCATACCTATATGGTGCTATCGTTTATTTGCAATGTATATGTGTAGGCCTGTTTGCAGAATGTTGTAGGCCTGTTTGCAGAATGTTGTAGGCCTGTTTGCAGAATGTTGTAGGCCTATTTGCAGAATTGCTTTAATACCATTAGTGAGAGGCCCATTGGCAGTCTATGAACAATCTGGCGTCTGTCCCGTGCCAGAATGAATGATTTAATTTTGTGCTGTGGTTTACATTCCATACGTATGCAGGCCGCTGTTAATAACATGATGAAGCAGTAACAACTGCCTGGCAGTGATCGATACCTCAGGATCAGTGTCCTGCAGCGCAGGGCTTTCACTCCATCAACAGGATGTATCTTTGCTTAAATCTGTTGACAACTAGCATGACAATTGTGAAATGCTGCACGTTGTCCACATCCTGCACCGCTTATGCACCGCTCGGATGTCCCCGCCCCAGGTACCCCGTGGAGCGCGCCAGGTCTCGCAGCCCCGTCAGCCGCTCCCTGAGCCCACGGTCCCACAGTCCCAGCTTTACCTCATGCAGCTCAACACACAGCCCCCCAGGCACGGCCTGCCGCGGGGACTGGAGCAGCAGCCTGGGCCCCCGGCGGGGCTCTTGGGACTGGTCTTCGCAAGCGGCGCGGGAGGACGAGCGCGAGGAGGCGGACTGGAGGAACGGTGACGGCGGCAGGCCCAACGGCAGGATGTGCGACAGGAGGAAGCCCTACCTCAAGCTGACAGACAGGATGAGCCCCAGGTCGGCGGAGGAGTGGGCCGACGGCCTGAGGGGGGGCAGAGATCGCTACCCCAGGGCTAGCTCTCAGGGCTTGCCCTTCTCGTCGTACAGAAGCAAGGAAGAGGACTTTTACAAGAAAGAGTTTGCGTATAAGCCAGATAAGCTCCCGCGGGTAGCCTACCAACGTCACGAAGCGAAGTCAAAAAGAAAAGACTCTTCGGAGTATTACCGGCCACGGCACGTGCAGGCGGAGCTGCGGGAGGACCCACCGGCCCCATGGATACCGGAGGACAGGACACCAGCATCGCCAGCAAAGGGGAAGAGCAAGAAGGCCCATCGCAAGCAGGAAGTGAGAGGCGACGACAAGGAGGCAGAAACCCAAGTACGAACTTGGACATTATTACAATGCATCGTGTGCAGAATACTTATGTATAATGCAGTGTCATCAGATTTATGCGTAATACGAACAATAATAGAAAATACAAAATGGGAACAAAAATATAATGTGCATAATACAAACGAACATGTATTTCTTACTATGGTGTTATGTCCTGAGTGGTAGAGAGCAGCTTATGTTCATATGAAATGACAGGAGTGGTTGGTACGGAGAGGCTCGGCTTTCTAAACGATCAGCTGATATAACGTTAATGCCGGACCCCTTTCAGGAAGTGACGGAGACTCAGCAAAAGGATGATGCGGCCACAACCCCGCCGCACCACGCTAGTGGACGGGACAAAGAGAGCCAGGTGCCCCACTCCACACAGCACCCCCTGCTCTCGTCTGGCCGCTGAGATGACAGCATGCTCCCTTAAGCACTAACCCGACAACTGTGTGTTCTGCTATTGAGGACTTTGTACTGTATTTACCGCCTGTGGTTTTCTAACCAGCAGGGGGTGGGGACCTGTAAGCAGGCTCTATATCAGGGGTGTCATACTCCAGTCCTGGGGGGCCGGAGCCCTGTGTAGCTTAGTTCTTTCCCTGTTTCACCACAAATGACTCAGCTCAAGACCTGTGCTGTAATTAGCACAAGGAGTTGAATCAGGTGAAACCAAAAACTGCGCAGGGCTCTGGCCCCCCCCAGAACTGGAGTTTGACACCCCTGCTCTATTTGGTCTTTCGTTCAACAATGCCATTTGCGCAAGGTCTGGAATATCGGACGCCTGACATTATCAATCAGTGACCATTGTATAGTCGTACCTAGAATGTACGTGAAATTTCTCTTGTATTCCTCTCTGTTAATAGCTGTTGTGCATTAGAACATCATTATTAATTCACAACCTTCGGCCACCAAACGATTAGGCATGCTTGCATTTGTTATTCGCTTGCTTTCTTTTAGTTATAAGCTGATGCACCGGATTTACACGCCAGCTTCAGTTATTTGCTGAGAGATACAGCTTCCTGGCCTGTCCTAGAAGCCGAACTGGAGAGTCTCAGCACGTGACTCCCGACACTTTGTGCGCCCCAGGCAGAGCAGTGGGAGAGTGGAGAGGAGGAGAAGGAGGAAGAGGAGTCCTGGTACCCGAGGAACATGGAGGAGCTGGTAACCGTTGACGAGGTGGGTGAAGAAGACGATGGCATGGTGGAACCCGACCTTCCGGACCTTCAGGAGGACGCCGAGGTCGAGGCCGAGCCAGAACCGTCCCACTGCACTTCTTCTGAGTGTCCTGAGAAAGGGGGGGTCCCAAACGGAACGACTGAGGAGGACGGGACGGCGGCGTCACAGGAGATGACAGGGATGCCGCAGTCTGATGCCAGCACGGGCACCAAAGATTCTCCCCCCGACTCGGGCACCACGGGGCAGTCTGACCCAGAACTCAGCCAGGAGCCCCAGGTAGCTTCCCAAGAGACCTGCAGCAGCACGGAGCCGGACGCACCTGAGGCCCAGCCTCGGCAGGAGTGCCCTGCGGGTCCCCAGGCCGGGAGTGAGGCCACCCAGTCTACACACACGCTTAGCAGCAGGGTGGAGACGCCGGCGTCTGTTACCCTGGAGGCAAACAAGGAGGCTCCCCGCAAGGAGGACACATCAGGAGAGAAGCCTCAGAAAGGTACTCTCAGAGTATTCTCAGAGTATTATTATCAGAAAGGTGTTCTCAGAGAAAACAGCACCATTATAAACTGCCTTCCCACATTTTACATCTTAAGTTACATTTACTGTGCTTGAAAAGATGCAACCTTTCTAAATAATTAAATTTCAGAGTCGCAGAATCCGTCCCAAAGCCCGACAGATGATGGAGTAAAATCTGTGCCTTTGGCCACGTGGGAGCACGACAAAGTTTTGGGCGAGCGCAGCATCCCGTTGGGTGAGCAGACCGCAGTTCAGTGCCTGCTCAGCCCGTCTGTGGTGGGTTCAGCAGTGCTGGAAAGTCAGCATATTACGTAAGGGCTGATTTAGAGGACCGTAGCGAGGAGAGCGGCACTTGGCCGCCCCCTGGGAATTGTCTGCCTATTTTTGCTGCATGGTTTCCGAGAAGGTTGTGCATTTTAAAGTCACCTGTTTTCATTTGCGTGTCAGACCAACTGACCGGTGTCTGGTTATGACATTAACTTTAAAGATGAAATTATATTGCTTTCACTTGCAGACTCACACACTACCTCAAATGATGTATACCATCCAAGTAAAACCATTTCATGGGCATAGTCAACAATATGAGAGAAAACATGGTAGGATGTAGTCAGTTCAGGTGTCTCCAGAAGAGATAGATGGTTCCAGTAAAGTTAGTTCTGATGTAACTGTACAGACCAGATATAATGGAGGAAAAATGTTGGGGTCATCTGGAGTTTAAACCCTGGAGTACAAATCATACCCTTAGACCGTCAACCTTGTCTTGTGGGGAGTTTCATTTTGCAATTTTTAAAAATAACAGTTTTTGAAACGCTCGTTTTGCGTGCCGAGTGACACTGTAGGCTGTGGCATGTTGTGAATGTCGATTGATAAGCTTGATCGTGTTCTCAGGGGTGGAATTCATCGTGCCCCGGAGTGGCTTTTACTGCAAGCTCTGTGACCTGTTCTATACGAGCGAGGAGACCGCCAGGACATCCCATTGCAGGAGCACCGTGCACTACAGGAACCTGCAGGTGGGACCTGGGGGCCATCCATCCGGGACCCCGCACTTTCACTTTCCTGGGGGTCTCTCCAGGGCTCTCACTGAAATAGCATTCCTGTAAAGGCATGCTGGTGTTACAGAGCAAGGATGCTTGGTCAGTTAGTGAGCTTCATATTTTGGCAACACAGTATGGCCAGTCCACCCCCTCTCTCTGTCCACATGCTAATTTTGCATTGTTAAAGATCTCAGATTGCAGAAGAGGGCATTGCATAGCTACTGGCAATTTCAAACTGTGACATGCGTCACTTCACAAAAAGCTTTTGTGCTTTATTTAAACATGAATTGCATCTTTTAAGGTTTTAGAACATTCTGGTCGAACCGCTTGGCAGCGGGGTTGTGTTTTTCACCTCTGCTGTCATTTGCTTTCATAGACATTGTCTGGAGCCAGTTCAAAGTAGTGAAATAGCTTACGGCTTGACGGGATGGGCTGCAGTTAAATAAATGTGGAACATTTTATAGTTACGACATAAAAGCTTATCACCATTGTTATGCCAGCAGGAAAGAAAAATCATCCCAGTTATGTCAACACTTGTTACTCTGTGTTAAAACAAAGCACAAGGTGGAGTGGTCACTCACTAACCTGTTAGCTAAACTTGGCTGCCAGCTATTACCAGCTGGACAAGAGTCAGAAGAATATCAGATTCTGCCAATGGGTCCAAAGGACAGGGAGTATGATGTTCCTGAAAGAACCTGGTCCAGTTTTGACCACTGAGAGGCTGCAGGCTGCTACTTTGAGCTTGTAGAATGTTGCCCTTCAGAGATAGAAAGTCCAGGACCGGAAAGTACAAATCTAGACCAAGATTTTGTTAAAGCCAACCAGTTGAACACTTTGTGAATGTGACTCTTTACACTCAGCAGGTGGGTTGATACAAAATCTTGGTCTGGATTTGTACTTTCCGGACCTGAACTTTCCACCTCTGTTTCCCTTCTCCGGCACTGCCTACCCTGCACCCTTGGGGGGGCTGGATTGCAGTTCCTCCCTAGATTGACCTCCCTATCCTCCTGACCATGTGACAGGCTTGAGTATTTTATGCATTGAGCAGTATTAAGTTGCCCTCTACTATCCAGGCAGAGTTACGTCCACGCCACCCAGGCCGCCGGCACCCCCACTCACCCGGCTCAGCCCTGGCACAGCTGAAACCCTGGGGGCGAGGTCTGCCCAGCATCTCATGGGTGGCATTCCCAGGCAAAATGCTCAAAAACAGATGTGCTGTCCATCAGACCGGGCCGGTCTGGTTACAGAGCACCATGTTCCTTCATACAGCCCCTTGTTCAGGGTCAGAGCCCCATAATCCCAGAATGAGAGAATCCATGGATAGTTTCACACACATGGGGGCTGCTGGGAAACGGTCTGTTTAAGGCAGCATGATAAAGGCGACTTTGGTTTGTTCTTTGCTTTTAACAAATCATGGCAGTTTAAATTCCCCATTTTGGATTCTGCACTTGACAGAAGAAGCACGCCTCAATTTCTATTCACAGCTTATTCATGATTCATAAACCATGCTACACACTGTCTGATGATCTCTGCTTTTTTTTCTTTACAGAAATATCTGTCGCAGCTAGCCGAGGAGAGCTTACCGAGCACGAACGCGAGCCCCTCCTAAACCCAGCAGACATGTTCGTGGGGGGGGGGGCAAGGCTCTGCCAGTGAAACCAGTCACAGTACATGCTAAGCTGTGTCTGGATGCCTGCGGGACACGCCTAAGGCACCAAGGCTCTGTTCAAACATCACATTCCCGCTTGGCTCAAACACGAGAGTGACCCATTCACCTATGGTGGGTGCTCTGCCCAAACCTCAACATACCGTACATTTCGGACTTGTGAACGGTGATGCAGACTAACTTTAATCTGTTAGCTCAAAATCCAATACACTTCTTGTCCAAATCAGCATATCCTGAACCTGCGAAAGAATTTATAGACGGTGCCTAAATGGAGTGACTCGTACCAAGTGCCTAAACCGCCGCCCTATAGCTGGAGAAGTCCTGCAAATATCAGGGGCCTTTAGCTGCTCTGCAAAGCAGTGGCCTGCTGGGGCCTGAGTGGCAGTACATGTAACTGCACTGTTATGTTTTTTGCTTTGTACATAGTGCGTGACGGATTTTATGAGATGTGTCTCCTGTGGTCATCAGCCTCCTTTCACGGGAGGATTCACTGTGCGGGCGTCAGGCTGCACAGAAATGAGACTGAAATTAAATTAAACTTCTGCTTTTTCAGAATTTCAGAGTTTGCACAACAATGTGCAGCCAGTTTTCTGTCAGTTTTATTTTTCTAGTTGTTTTGAAGATGTTTGATCAGACCAGTGGTGCAAAAATACTGCTGTTGTTTTATAATTTGCAAAATGTATTTCAATTGTATTTATTATTTATAAATTTGTTACATCGGAATATCATTTCATAGGGCAGTTGAATAGAAAATGTTCTTAACATTTCTGTGCCATAAATATGAAGCAAAACTTGCTAAGATTTGGCTCAGACAAGGTGCTCATATACAGAATGTTTAGAATGCTCTGTAGTCTACAGTGACACTGCTGTTTGCTCCATTAAATGGGTCAGCCGTAGATCCTAGATGGAGCGAATTCAGTCTCTCCAGGAATAGCCCACTCCGTGCTGCAGGGTGCAAACCCTTTCCCTCTTGGCAGTGACGTAAATGCCAAATATCAGGGGAATAGACCCGAAGCGACCCAGAGGGAAACAAACAGGTGTCAGTGTGACATTCAAAACAGGTCTGACTGTTTCACTTTCCTGTTGTTACACAGGTAGCAAGTGGCCATTTATTCACTGCTAGTATTCCTTGTCTATATGTGTGCGAATGGCCAGTGTATCACAGATAAAGCAGGTCTGAGTCTCAGCTCTACATCAGGCTCTACACCTCAGACTCACTTCAGCAGGCGGCTCTGCCTTGTTGCAAGTGTACAAACTTAACAATCAGTTAATTTTTAGAATGCAGTGGTGCATTGTGGTTACTGAGCATACTGTATTAACCAACTATGCCACAGAAAAACTAACCAACAGATCAGACACAAGGGAAGACAAGATTATTTTTTTAGTTTTACCCAAGATGTGACAATATGTTTTAATGTATCCATATTGTGAATAATGAAACAAGAAATACAATCATTACCAGGTCAGAGATTTATGACATGCTGACAACATAACTTTGATAAAATGCTGTGACTGGAGACATACTTGAACTGGACCATGTTTGTAATTTAAAATTTTAAAAGTGAAATTATTTGTGATGGAAAGAGGTGATGAATACTGAATTCTAACATCTTTCTGTTTTATATACTGTGAAAACCATTACATCCATAATTATGTGGGTTGTAATTTAATTGTTGCATATTTTGAGACATTCTTAAATAAAAGTTGAATATAATATTTAAGAAGAGTATACTTTAACTTGTCTTTTACTATGCTGCAGAGGAATATAAAACCTAAACAGTCTGTTATGATCACGGTAGACGGAAAATGGACTCAGACATGGGCTAAATACACAGGACAAACCAAAGATAACAGGCAACAGATGTTTACAATCGGGAATTAATGCGAGGTAACAAGGGGGGCGTGGCACCCAGGAGGATCAGACGAGCAGGTCATGACACAGTCACAAAGGTAAAACATTTCACTCTTACATTAAATTTATTTCTTTAGCAAACACTTGTCAAAATCAACAGACAAGTGAGGCAGATAATTCAAAGAATTTATTATTTAAAATGCAATTCAAATGACATGTGGAGAAGCTAGTAGGAGCAATCTGAGTGAAAAGTGCAGTAGAGCACTCAGTGGAATCATTTCAATACAACAGTCAACGAGTACAGAAAGCCCATGGGTGAATCCTAAGATGTTTTTAGGATGAGCGATTGTACACATTTGCTATAGTGTGGTAAAAATTCAGAGCTCATCCAGGATTTATACTCGGAAGCTCTCGCATCCAAAGCGACAATTTGGCCCCAAGACCAATGAGCCATGACAAGTTATTTTTAAATTAAATTCTATACTTTACAAGTCTTTAATTTACTTTTTCAAAAGTCAGTTTTGACATAATGATAAAAAAAGCCCTTTCTAAAATAAACTGTTTCTTAAACAAAATACGGATGTTTAATTTGTCTGGTAAGTACTTCATTTTTGTTGCTTTCGTTTCGACCCTTGTCGACTGTTTTGACGGTTTAAAATAAAGCCTATTCCTTCACGGACATTCCCGTTCAAGATTCAAGGTTGCTTCATTGTCATCAACAGCTGTATTCATGCAGATAGTGAGATGACACAACAATTCTCCATGTACCACAATGCAACTGTACAACGTACATCGACATATAGCAAAATACAGTCTGCCACAAGGACGAAAGCTGCACTAAACAGTATGACAATATGGGGCGATTGGGTAGTGAGGTACTTTATACATATTTAAAGATAACTGGCATAATGTAAGTGTTAGAGAACCACTGAGCCGCATGCTGGATATCAATTAATGCACACAAGGAAAACATCATTGGTTGAGTGCTAACATGTTGTATGTTCCACACTGTAGATGAAATGAAATGTGACCATACTACACATGGAGTGATTTGGCAGCCTTTGCATAAGGATTGAGTTATCATTCACAGAACATAGCTGTGCGTGTTGTAATAGTCATGACAGTAGACAAAGGGCAAGTGCCGTTGACATGTTGGAATTATTGTGAAGTATACAGTGCGGTGGTGTATTAGAATGGCATTTGGCTAGGCAGAGATTTTAACATGAATATGCATTAAGAATTCAGATGGCTTTTACTATGAAGCTGTCACACGGTGCGGCAGAACCAGCACGCCTGTTTCGATACTATTAACCAGGCGGCAAACGAAAAGGCTATGTAGTGGATAGCATTGGTCTCCCGTGATGTCACTGGCACTGTGAGAGCAGCGGTTGTGGTAAATGTCCCTCAGAGGAGGTAGAGGCACACTGATGATCTTCTCAGCTGCTTGCACTATCCACTACACTGTCTTTTACTAGTAAAAACTCAGATGTGGGCCTGGAATTCTCACTCTTCGAAATATATTTGCAGATATCTACAATAGGAGTTCTTACTAGTAAGAGTTCAATTATAAAGCTCGACAAAGTACAATGGAAGTCAGAGGGAATATATGACTAGTAAAAATTGAGTAGGGGAGCTCTACAATACGAATTCTTACTAGTAAAGGTACAATTCTTACTCGTCAGAATTGGATTGAGGATATCTTGAATTCATATTCTTACTAGTAAAATTTGCATTTTTACTAGTAATAATGTTACTTTTTCTAGGAAGAATTAAGTTATGCCCCGTAAGCCTCATGTTAATAAAAGACATTTTTTCCATGGTTCCCCTATTGAATGAGTTGCAGAGATGTACAGTGCCTTGACATTATAATGTCGCCATTACACCCCCATTACAGGGACAATAATAATAAATTGAATGTGGAAAGTAGCATAGCTGACTGCGACCCAAACCGCAGTACAAAATTGGTCCAATCTTTTCAATCAACACAATGATCTTGGCCACTGCACTCACCTGTTCAATGAGCGATTCGTCATTCGTTCCGTTCACCATCCACGTTCGCCACCTGCTGGTGGACTGAAGTACGGCTGTCTGAAAGAGTCGGTGTGCATAATATTATTAGATTTACATCAAATATTAATTAAATGTGCGCCCTCAGAGCGAAAACATATTGGAGGGTATCTGTGAAGTGAACCAATCAATGAACAAACTCAGAAGAATGGATTCACTGAAAAGAATGACGATTTCCATCTCTGCCGCAGGAGAAAGGATTATAATTATTCACATCCCCTTGTGGCACACATTGAAATCATCTTGCTTATTTGTTTATTTGCCATTATATTCTACTTGTATTATCTTTTCTTTGTCACTAGAGCTTTCTAATGTCTCCATTTTGGGAATTACAACAGCTTGGGTCTTCTGAAGATTAAATGGTGACAATGTTCAAAGTTTCATTTAATAGTCATGCTTACGTAGTACAATGAAGTCAGATGCGGTTTTCCAGTTTTATTACCTCACTCCATGATTTTAGGAGTAATGAAAGGATGCTGGTTTAGTTGATAACAATGAATGCAATCGTGTGAATGTAATATATTATTTAATTAATTAAGAGTCATGACGAAACTATTTATAAAGTCAATTCAACATAATAAGACTACAGCTTGCATGGTTTTGCATTTTGATTGGCTTATTGGAAATGATCCATTAACGCTCACTGAATGTCATCGCACACTGAAAAGGGATGTAAATATTAGCTTATATCTCAGAGGGGACTGCTGTTTCCAAATAGTAGACTGTACAGTTATCATTTGTTGCGTGAATATCAGGCAGCATTCCGATATACTGTATTATCCGTCTTTTTAAATCCTCCAGTTAAAATGCAAATTTTGAGCATCTAAATTACCTATTCATCCTTGCATTTATAACAACTTTTGAGTGCCGTTCAAAAGTCATTTGGCTAGTGTACAACCAATTCTGTTATACATTGCCTCTTTAACGACCCCATACATTCACACTGCGGATTTTTTCTCAGTAGCGTTTCCCATTACGTAATGTTGCAGTTGCACAACCTCCAACATAGATGGCAGAATTTCTCACATCGCAATATGTCTCCGGGACAATATATGGAAACTTATACGGTCTTGCCCATTGGCTTCTCCGCTCATCCGCCTCCAGACGTTCGGCCAATAAGAAATGGCGTCAATCGTGCCATGTGACAGTGTTGCTGGGCAGAGAATACAAAAACAACAGCGACCCTTTAACTCCGCAGTTTGCACTAGAAGTTGTCAGGTTGGTGGTGTCTGTGTGGGGTTGATTCTAAGGTAGTTTAATTGCGCATCTTTAAAGCAAACGGGTGTTATATATTTAAGTTCATTAAAATAGCGCAGAATGTTGTTTTATCTGTTCATATTAATGAATAATATGGCTTTAGGCTGCAGTACCGATCGCAGATTGCAGGCTAACTTTAGCTATGAAACTGGCTTTTGATTAGTTAAATGGCTAACATGCTAATGATCGAAGTTTCTGCATATATTATTTAACGTCCGCGTTATTAACATGCGTTTTCTGAGCTTTAAATATGCATACATTTTTTGTTCAAAATACTTTTGTATGAAGAGGACACAATGCACGCAGCAAGCTTTCTGCCTGGCCGTATTTAAAAATAGAAATTCAAATAAGTAGTTAAAGGCGAGCAGAGGGGGCGGATGCGCGGTGTGGGGGCCTTGCTTGGCATGTTCAGGCATGTTATTGAAGTTTTCGCTTTGCCGTTGTTGACTCTTTCATTTGGATGAAGTTTGACAATTTCTTGAAATCCTACTTTTGTGTTTGATAGGTCACGGGATACATATATATATTTTTTATTTTCTACATTGCACGCTTTTCTCAGCCGAATAAAAACCATGGCAACCGAATGCGAGGCATGGCTTAACTCTAACCCCGTGGGTAAGTTAACGGATCGGCCGTGTGAGTCGCGTTGAGACGCAGGTTTCCCATTTTATTCTATTTAATTTACTAATGTCTGCGAGGTGGCCGACTGCACATGGTGTGAAATTCAGGAACACATGTCCGCCTAATGATGGGAGTCATTAAGGAAAGGGAAGCTTAGGGTAGTCATGAGGAACGGGATGCGATGGTACCTCATTGAAAAGGACAATTCCTTTTCTTTCCCCCCTCTCCCACGCGGTAGAATTATTTTTTCAAAAACCATAAAAGGTTTAATCTGAAAACTTGAAAGTAATTATGACGTATTTTGTTATTGTCAATAAATTATTCAATATTTAAGCAAAAATAAATTTCTGGTTAGCTCAGTTTTGTTCGTGTTACTTTTTATGTTAAATTGTTGCTTCTTCGGTATTGTGTATTGTGTGTATATGTTGTCTGTATATATGTATTTTTTTTTTCGTTTTTAATGAGCATCATTGATACAATGTCCAACTCTATATAGACATTAGAAATAAAATCTAAGGAAAACTTTTATAAAAAATTGTAACATGGTGTTATTTCAGCTTTATTCAAGGCCAGTCAAGTCATTTTACTGCTCGTTTGTCAGTCCAGTATTATCAGTTGATAAAGGTTCACGCCATCTTTATTGCTAACAAGCCGGCCAAGGAACGACGTCATTCTTTAGGGGATATTGGGGGATTTTTGTCTGCTCTTGTAAAATTGTGGGGCTTCATTTCATTTTGACTCCCTCCCCCATAGAGGTAAACAATTTGAGTGACTCCTTCCTGTTTGGGGATGCGGAGAAGGCGGGATCCAGGCCGGTGGACAACGAGGTGAATGGCAACTGGATTTCTGCGCCCAGCATGCATGAGGTGAGGGTGAAAGCCAAGGCCAAGCGACGGCTGAGGAAGAACTCGTCCAGGGACTCTGGCCGGGGCGATTCCCTGAGCGACAATGGCGACAGCATCCGTGGCCTCCAGGTGCCCCCCACCAGCCCCAAGACCAAGCTGCTGGACAGGAAGTCTCGATTGGGCAAAGGGAGGGGCCTGCCAAAAAAAGGTACATGCTTTTTATCTGTACTTGTCGGCGGTCGGAACGGCGTTCAGCTCCGCCTTGATCCCGTCAAATCAAGCGCCGTCATTAACCGGTCTTCTAACCTGGGGCTTAACACGGGGCCCCACTTAGATTCTGTCACATCAGCAACATGCTTCTAAGTTTCAGGAGATAACACCCCCCCCCAGATTGTCAGGGATGCCTGTTATTTGTTTACATGTGGTCCAGCTGACATTGGGACTGTTGCTAAGTGAGATTTGACACAAATAAGCTGTGAATGGAACCTGAGCCCTTCATGCATATCAGTCTCCACCTCTAACGTACATTTCAGTGTGTGAACTGAAGGGTAACTTTTACGTCATGAAGAACCGTATTGTGTGATTACAGCCCTATTTCCAGAAAAGTTGGGACACTGTCTAAAATGTAAATACAGCAGAATCCAGTGATTCAATTTGAGCATATAATTATCATTAAACAATATTTCACAGTTTCAGCATTTGATATGTTCTCTGTTCTATTTGCAATTTAAATGTGGGTTTATATGATTAGCAAATGATTGCGTTCTGTTTTTATTCACGTTTTTTTTGGAAAGGGGGTTGTGATTGTAATGCAGTAAGGTGTGAACGCAGGCAGCTCCATCACTGTGGTTTGAGTTTAGGAGGTGAGATGTTTTTGAGGTTCTCGTGATGTTACTGGGTCCTTAAACTCTAAACCGCAGCGGCTGAGGCGTGGAGCTGGGAGCTGGTTACCCTGGGCACTTTGCTTTCATTCCTAGGCTATGAAACTCACTGCTTATGTAAGAGGCGCTTTAATAACACTCCCTGGACTTTGTGCTAGTGGCGGTTGTTTTTTTTTTCCTGTGGTGCAGGTATGCCTGGATGATGGGGGGGGGGGGGGGGCACAACCAAGGCAGCAAATGGACAAACAGCCCGGAAA
>JABFEB020000041.1:4496925-4507603 GCA_019775895.2 Stomatorhinus ivindoensis
CCCCCGGGGCGTCAGTCCTGATGGCTACTGGACCCACAGTGTTCGTGTCTGGTTCTCTGCCCCCTCTGTTGAATTCCCCATCCACAGCCTCCTGGGCATCACCAGTGTACCCTCTCTGTGCCGCCATTCCAGGTAACCTGGCCAGCATAAACCGCCTGGGCCTGCGCTACAACAGGCTGTCGGCAATCCCTCGATCGCTGGCTAAGTGCCGGGAGCTGGAGGAGCTGAACCTGGAGAACAACAACATCTCTGTGTTGCCTGAGGTGAGCGGCAAACACCCTCATGCACTGCGGCCATCTTGGTTTCCACCTAAACACACGTTAGTAGATGCACGTTCCCCCGAGCGGTGATGATGTATCTCAGCTTCCTTTGTTATGAGAAGTTGTGCATTTCACACGTTATCATACCTATATCACCTACTTATATGTCGGGGTAAAAAATGTCTAATTTGACATCTACTTGACTAACCAAAGATGGACACCTTTCTAAATGAAGTGTCACACAAATGCACGTTTGCCTATGCGCTGAGGCTAGTCTTCATTGTTTTTCCAGTGTTCCAGTTTCCCTTCTGTAGATTTTTGGGATAATCCTGTGAATTTCTGCAGTGCTTAGTGGTGGCTCTGTGACACCACAGACTGTTAAGCTTCTGATATACTTTTCCGGGTTTGAAATTTCCCAAAGTAATGCTCGAGGACTCTTACTTTATCTCCGCACCTTGAGCTGGGCCATTCTAGCCCTAGAGGACTTGCGTGGTCCCTGTTCACTAAGTGATAAAGTAACTTTGGATCCAGCAGCTTTGCTGTGAACATCCCCGTGGAGACATGTGACAGGTGGCCTCTGTCTGGTGTGACTTGGCCTTTTGTTTCTCCCCAGGGTCTCCTGTCGAGCCTGGTCAACCTGACCAGTTTAACTCTGGCGCGGAACTGCTTTCAGTCCTACCCAGTCGGCGGCCCCTCCCAGTTCTCCACCATCTACTCGCTCAACATGGAGCACAACCGCATCAACAAGATTCCCTTCGGGATCTTCTCCCGGGCCAAAGTGCTGAGCAAACTCAACATGAAGGTGAGAGCTGGCCTTGTCCGTAGGTGGATTGGGGTGGTGGCCATCATCTGTGAACTAGCTGAGAACGTCAGGATCTCGGAGATCAAGCTTTTACCCCTCTCATGTTGCCGTCCCAGCAGTTTGGAGAAAGAGTTCTTTGCTTGTTTTTCCTGATGTTAATTACTCTTCAGTGAGCTGTTGATCGAGCATTTATTAAAACCATACAAGCGCAGAGATTTTCCTTAATTGTTTACATTCGAGCGTCATCTGTGACTGTGACTCTGCCCCCTGCTGGCCAGGAGCTGGTGGTATTTTTTTTGCCGAATGAGCAAAAGGGATTCTGGTGATTGTTGGGTTGGGTCCGTAACCATTTCAAATAGAGTAGCCTGTCAGTGAACCAGAAACGTGCTAAACGTGGGAGATAAATGGGTAGCGGCATAATTTAGATGTATAAATCCCAGCAGTGTGTAAAGGGGGTTTCCTACGCTGGCCTGAATTGCAAAAAATTCTTTTCATTCTTCTGTTCCCCAGGACAACCAGCTAACATCCCTCCCTCTTGACTTCGGGACGTGGATCAGCATGGTCGAACTCAGTCTTGCCACAAACCAGTTGACAAAGATCCCTGAAGATATCTGTGGCCTAGTGTCGCTTGAGGTGGGTAGGTGACCTAACTTTGAACCTGAAAAGGGCAGCCTTGTGTTTTTTTTTTAAATCTATTATTATTATTTTTTTTATCTCTTCCTCTTTTGCATCATAATCTGAGTCTGCAGATCAGAGGCCAGTACAAAAAAACAAAAATAAAACAAGGAAGTTTCATTTGTCATGGTGATCGTCTCCTGAAAGTATCCCGTTCCAGAAATAGCACTTGGTGTTGTAACTGAAGTGTCCAAGGATACTTGTTGAAACCAGTTGGCGATACTTTTGTCTCTTAGGAGAAAGACTTGACCGACCACATTTGCCTTTTAGTTACCAAAACCTCCACTGTGTGTCTCTCTGCTAACTCGTCAAGCAGCTTCAAATAGCAAAGCTTGTCCCGTCGTCTGATGAGGGTATTTGCCTGCTCTCTGGCTCTAATTGTGTTGCAGTTGATTTCGTCTTCGAAGTCAACATGAGAGCCCAGTAGCATTAGGCGGATGTGCAGGTGCGGCTCGTTAGATTTCAGCCGGCTTTTACTGTAAATAAAGATCAACAGATCAATACCAATATGTCTGCTGGCCAAAGCTGTTCCTACACGGGATGCGACTAATGGCCAGAGAGCAACAAAACGATGGGGGTGGTCTGACTTTGAAATGATTACAGCATCTCACTGAGGTGCAGCTCTCTTAAGTGATGCCCTGCTTGGCAGGATAGCAGACCGAAGAGCAGTGCGCGGCAGGCCAAGGCAGTTCATGCTTGTCATTATTACTGTCATGTCTGTCACAGTACCAGAAAGATTTGTAGTGAGCGGATTTACTACTAGGTTCCGGAATAGTGTCACCAGCAAAACTGGCGATTTTCCCTTGATATTTTATATTGCTTTAAAGCATCTGTTTTTCCCCCTCAGGTCCTGATTTTGTCAAATAATCTTCTTAAGAAGCTGCCCCATGGCATCGGTAACCTGCGAAAACTGCGGGAGCTGGACTTGGAAGAGAACAAGTTAGAAACCCTGCCCAACGAAATCGCCTACCTTAAAGATTTACAGGTATTTACGTTAAGACAGAAGAACAGAAATTGCTAGCCCAGCAGAGGATCTCGCTGAAAGACCACGTTTCTTTTCTCAATAATGCTACGTTTACATCTTTAGTTGGGTTGGCTTTGTTGCTGATGCAAGGTGACACTTTGGTTTCCTCCAGAAACTTGTCCTGACAAATAATCAGCTGAGCACCTTGCCGAGGGGAATTGGTCACCTCACCAACTTAACTCACCTTGGTCTGGGTGAAAACCTCCTGCAACATCTTCCTGAGGAGATTGGTAAGGAAACACAAGTCCAGTACCTCTGTTCCATGCCTCTATTGATGCATGTCCATGCATAAGTTTGGCTTTCAGTTTTGGTATGATATCTCCCTGTGTTAGTCACCATTCTCAGTGGTAATGCCAGGTTTTTATTAAGTTCAGCCTGCAGAGAACAGTCAGGGTGTGAAAGTTGAACATGGTGCATTATGGGTACTCGAAGAAAAGTGGTGGTAACCGCGACCTTCCTGGTTGTCTCCCACAGGTACACTGGAGAACCTGGAGGAGTTGTATCTGAATGACAACCCTAACCTCCACAGCCTGCCCTTTGAGCTGGCCCTGTGCAGCAAGCTGTCAATCATGAGCATCGAGAACTGTCCCCTGAGCCACCTGCCGCCGCAGATAGTCGCTGGGGGCCCCTCCTTCATCATCCAGTTTCTGAAGATGCAAGGGCCGTACCGTGCCATGGTCTGAATCCTGTGTCATACACTGTAAAAAAAAAAAAGACAAAAAAACAAAAAAAATACCAAAACCACACAGAAAAAAGATAAAGAAAACTAATGAAATGCATTATTGTTGTTAAAAGTATCTATCAGAGATAAAAAGGCAATTTTATTAAGACTGCATTATATGTTTCTGCTCATAGAGGAATCATAGCCATTTAGACCCCAGACCCCTCCAATCATGTGAAAAGAAAATTCGTCTAAACCTCCTTTGCCAAAATTGATAGGTGTATGTTAAATAACCACAAGGTGGCAGTCTTTTAACATATAATCGGCATTGCCAACAGTTACCATAATTAAAGACGGTTTTTAGAACAAGAATACAGTCGTATGCAAAAAAATAACAATAATAATAATAAAGTTAAAACGGTCATTTTGCTGCTGCTGCTGCCTCCGTAACCTTTGGGTCTTTTTTTTAATCCCCTTCCTAATGTTTGTGTGTTAATTTTACTTTTTTTTTTTTTTTTAATTCCTGAGTTACTTTGACGCCTATTGACTAGGGATCACTCTCTTATACTGTGCATTGGATGGAGTCTTGGCTCTTGGGTGGAGGCTCTTAACCACGTGATTTCAGTGCCTCACCTTGGAGAGAGAACCTAGTGGTTCTTGATCAGTAAACGGTTCTGGCATTTATTAAAAAGCCCTGTTATTTCCCTGCTGTTGTACTTCTGTCATACATATTTTTCTTTTTTTTTTTTTTGGCTAAATAATTTTGTTCTCATGTGGAGTTTATACAACAGAAATGGACTCTATTAAAACGTAATATATTAATAAATAAGAATGCAAATTTTAAAAAGGCAGAAGAAAATGATAAAACAAGCTGCAAAAAAAAAATTCAAAATCAAGCATAAACCGGTAAACTGATAGATCACAATCGAGTTTAATCTGGTCAGATTTCCTTTTCAATCAGATGGTTACCTATTTACTTAGTGGCAGTGACGTATTTACTAGTTAATTGCATTGAGGTCAGCTGATGGTAAATTGAGTCTAGAGTGTTTTTGTGGCGGGGGATGATGGTGGTGGTGATATTTTGATTTGATAATAGGAGGAGAAAAAAAAACTGCAGTCATTTCTACATGCGTGTTGACCTATGTGCAATTCAGTTTTCACAATGTTTACGTTTCGCTATATCTTCAGTGTTGGGCTCTGTTACTGTCAGTCATTACGATGAAAACATTGGATAAGCATACCAGGTCACCGTGACGGTAACATGTTTTGCTTTTATTATTATTCGTAAAATAAGTTATGCCAAAAACCTGCTTTTGATGGTTTTGACAGTCCTGGAGGTTCCGCCTTCCCTAGAGAGTGTAAAATACGTTTTGATTGTTTCCAGTTAGATTTATAGTAGTTTTACTCAGTGTAATATCTATCTATCAACAGGTTTGAAATTTTAGGTGTATATTATTATTATTTTTTTTTTTAAACCCAACACTGTCCCACGATGCTGCTGATTTTTATGCACTTTTTAATTGTAATGGCATCCTCTTTGAAATTTCTTTTGAGAAAATATTTCTTTTACCAGTTATAGTTTACTAGTTAGTTCCCCTATTGTATTTTTAAGCAACAACTTCATTCATTTTTTTTAATGAAATGTTTTCTCCGCAGTCTAATTTACATATGTAGGCTGTGAGCTTATCAAACCTGCATCAAGCAGAAACTTAAACTAAGTTCTGTAAATGACATTGTTAATATTCATTGAAATGAACAGGAGTAACCCTTATTTTACTGGAAGTACCACAGTCCAAGATTATTGTAGTACCTTTCAGACCCGTGATGTTTTGAAGGAGCCAAATTTAAATCAATGATTTTTTTTTCTCTCCAACTGATAGATTTGTCTACAGTTAGTATTACACCAGGTATACAAGCGTTAACGCAGGTTACCGGCCCAAACTTAGGGGGATTACATTAATACATCTTGAGGTGTGTTCTGTCTCAGGATTATCAATCATTTTTTTTTAATATGAATTTTTTTGGCAGTGGCTAACATTTTGGGTGTAACCTGGCACGGGGCAGTCTTTTGGTGTGACAAAGGTGTGACAGTGCCCCCCCCTCCGGTGAGGGAGGGGGTGGCATGGGGGGGGAGGCAAGATGGATTGCTGCTCTATTCTACCAGCAGAAGTTTTTTGCTGCTTCACAAACTCTTGAAATATTGCTGTAACAGACCCAGACGGAGAGAGAGAGACTCGCCCTGTAACGATCCAGAGAAATGGAGTTTCCAGGTCTGTGGTTCTCACAGATCAAACCTACAGGGCAAACAAGGTGCGCACTTGAGCCTAACCGTTACAGTCAGAATTAAAATGGTTTTTAAAAAGGGCTTTCTCTGTTCATGCTTAACAATACACAGACAATAAGTGAAGTGGTGCATTCCTGGTTTAAAATAAATGCTCTGAGGCTGCAGTTTGGTGTCACTTGTTAATGGGGAAAATAATGTGAAATGCCTTTGTGGAGCATCTGGTCTACAGCAAAGGCCGTAGAAAAAAACTGTGCCATTCAGATGTGGGACGACGACTGGCAGGGTGGTGCAGAAAGCATTTATCAGAAACCAGGAATGTAAATTTAAATGTGCTTTTAAAGATGTTAAGTCCTTTTTGCTAGGGCTGTCATTTTTGACTCTTATCTGATGTGCTTTTTTATGATTTTATATTGTTCTGGTGCATCCATATGAGTGGGGGCTTAGAATATTGTTTATTTTTCTATTGTCTGTTTTAGGTCATTAGGATGTTAGTCTATGAATCAAGGTATTTTTTTTTTACTGTAGAAATGTCTGGTTCTCTCTTGTCTTGCTATGTTGTATAGGAAAGGAGCATGTTTAATTTTTTCAAACCATGATGTCTTCGGTCAGAGGGCGGTAAAAAAGGGGAAGTTGTTGCAATTTGCTATCTGCAAAATGTTTTGATGTTTTTAAAGTATCATGCCTCGCTCAGCAGTGCAGAGCCTACCTGCCTTAAAGGTGAACCGTTTTGTTTATCCCGTCTCTCTGTTTGGTTTCCTCACTCCGGTACCATTTAGCCACCACCTGTAATCTCTCCTTTCCCTTGGTCCATTTTTACGTGAGCTAACATAAACAAATGCCGAGTCTTTCTGGCATGCAAATCCTGCGGTTCTGACCAACATTCGATTGCCTTTTGTTTCATGTATGTCGCATTTCTGTTGTATAACTTCTGCTTACCTTTGTACCTTTTTTAAACCGATGGACAGGAAAACTATCAATGAGCAGTCGTATAATGAGTCAGAAGTAAAGGACTTTTCCAGAACAGAAGCAGGCCACCCTAATGTAATTCTTTATGGGTCTTTATGCACATAGTACAGCTTGGGTTATCTTTTTTTTTTTTTAATAAAATGAACAAATACTTCTGATGTCCAATATACAAATAACATGCATAGGCCCCAAGGTTTCCGTACATCCAGGAATTCCTGGTTTAGATGGGAGTGCAGGCAGGACTAACCCCGTTACAGGTCTGCATCGCTGTTTTACGTAAGCTTTTTATTTTTAGCTGTAAGATATCTATTAAATTAAATTGTGAATAATTTTAAACACCAGTATGAAATGAAGATGACATTTAAAACATGCCTTTATTATGTACGGGGAAATTCTTAAATGTTTACTTATTGATGAATGTCAAGACTATGGACTCAATCTGCCCTGTACAAATAAATACTGAGACACACACACACAGACACATACACACGGACACATGGTAACCCAGTTATTTGTTTTTGGCTTTGCAAGTAAATTAAATGGTCGTGTTTGCCAATGATCCATGTGTACAAAATCTTTTAATTGTAATAAAACTATAAATATTTACTAAGTTTTAAGTTATGTGAAATGTTGTATCGTGTTCCGGACTTTATTTTTAGCAAACAGTACTGCAAAATGAAAATAATGAAATATCAGTCTGTTGCTTCCATTAAGATCGTTTTTCTTTTTTCTTTTTTATCTTTCTTGTGTTGCTTTAATTTTTACTGTACAAATGCAGGAGCAACACTTCGCCAAGGATTTGACTTAGAATACGAGTAATTTGCAACAATTTGCACATATGAAATGCATTGAGGGACATCCAGGCCCCGAGGATTTAAAAGCCCCACCCCACTAAATTTATCAAATGCACCTTGATTTGGCTCCTCCTCCTACCTGAATCCAGTCACATCCCGGACCACCGGAGGCCTGCTATAAATATTCAAAATATTATGGAATCTTGCGTGTTCAGTCACAACCTGCCAGTAACCTTTGACGGAAGTTCCTGGGCTGTTTTTGAAGTTAAAAGAAAAAAAAAATACTCTAGCGACGGAATTGCTTTCCCCGTTTTCTAACATAGTGGCGTGCCTTTTAATATGTTCAGACTCGGGCTGTTCTCTGAATTTCGGTTTCTTTTTTGTACTTAGACAAAAAAGCAGATTAGCAGTGATGTCAAAGTGTAAACTTTATTTTAAATTTCTGATGTTTGTACCCTTGTCATGCCTGCACAATGCTTTTTTAAAAATTTTATTTTGGAGATTAATCCCACAATGATACATGTTGAAAAGCTCTGGAAATGTATAATTGTACTTTTAATCCAATTAATTGTAATGTTCAGTTTGTGTTACTTCAATATAAAAAGATAATTGCCTTGTCCAGATTTTATAAGTGATCTTTCATGGATGCCTTCATTGTCAAAAATACTCTCCTTCTTTTCATATAATCACAACCATATCTGATCTTTAATTAGTTCACATAGAATGTTTCTGCATTCAGCAAAATGTAAATGTGTCTAATTTTACAGCAGTTAACATTTTTTTTTCACTAAAGCAGCTTGAATCATTTCACATTGCAGCTGTTTTCTTTAATATTTATAATGACGTAACACTTAAGGACCTGGACTCCTGTATATACTCTCCAGTCTGTAGAATTTACACACCTTCGATTGCTGCTTTGCGTTGTGGCTCCAGAGACACTTTACTCAATTTACTGTGTAAGTTGGAATGCATTTTGACCGAGTTGCAATATGAATGGCTGATATCTGCATTAATGCAGATTGTTGAATTTCCATGCGCCTATAGCCTAAATCGTCATAGGTGAAATTGAAAAGCGATTATAGATACCAAGTTACCAACCCATGCAGAAACAGAAAAATAAACTTTACTAGTACTTCACGTGCATTTTGCAGTCTTTACGAACATTTAGACAGCTCCTATATAAGAATCAGAAAGCTTTCAGCTATAAAAATCAGCTTCCATAAACTGTACACTACTTCCGTGTTTAACAAATTGCGTTCATACCTGCAACATACTAGCTAGCTAATTAGGTGTTATCGTACGTCTATCCATTTTGTAATGGATATAGAAATATATTATACTGAAACGTAGGCTATACAATAACATATCGACGACAGTTGAACTTCTTAAAATTTTAAGGGATTTAACCAAGGTAGGTGTTAGGAAAACGGGCGGAGTGATGGTTTAGTGGTTATTACTGTTGCCTTACAGCGTGGCAAATTCTGCAGTCTCATTCTGGGTTCGAATCTTGATTATTCCACTGATCGCTCTTATCTATGGATGCCTTAGGTTCAATATGTTATCACATGCATTTAAGGTAGGGGTGGGCAATCCCAATCTTATCCGCTGTATGTCAGTTTATCCGCTATAGGTCACATCCGTTTTACTAATTAATAATCTAATTAGGGAGTTGCAGCGAAGACCCGCATACACAGCGGCCCTTTGCGGAAAATAATGGAAAGGGATGGAGCGGTGGTTTAGTGGTTATGGCTTTTGCCTCGCAGCATGGCAAGTACTATAACTAGAACCCGCGTTTGAATCTTGGTTATTCTAGCAGTCGCTTTTATCTACGGATAACAGAAATATTTCTTTTTCGGGTGTATTGTTTGGAGTCCGAGGTAGCTCGCTGTGGTTGTATGCTGGCCAATTCCTCCGTATTTTGATTGCAGCAACTCGGTTCGAATCTGAGTTCAGATAGCGCGTTATGAGAAGTTGAGAAGGTTATTATTATTTTTTTTTCTAACCCCTGTCGTGTCCGGCAGTTTAGCAAGCAGAATGTTAGTCTGGGTGCTTTATTGTGCCAACACTTTTATTCTGCCAAGTGGAGCTTCGGATTAAGCTCCTCTTGTTACTCGAGATATAGTCTTTATTCACCATTTTAGATTATTGCACCATTAAGCCGGAGCCGACAGGGAAAGTTTACTGAAATAGGAGCGATAGAGAGGAAGAGAGGAGGGAGAGAAAGAGGAGAGGGAAAAAAGAGAGAAAGAGAAGAGCGACAGAAGAAAGAAGAAGAAAAAAGGGGGGTCAGATAGAGAGAGAAAAACAGGGAAAGAAAAATAATACATGACTTAAGAACGTAAAAAAAAGTAGAACAAAAAGGAAAGAGTAACATAAGGACAGCTTCTGAATCTTACTGCTCATTGTATCATCACACCAGCTGCTGTATCTGAAAAATATGATCCAGGTGCGACACAAAAAGTATACATACACAGAAACCAATGGAACCATTATGACAGGGAATACGCTTGTGCCAGTTTCTGCTTCTGGAATTAAATACATTAGTACCAAAGAAAAAAATACATAAGCAGACCAACAGGAACATTTTAGACACGTATGTATATAATTTATACAAACTCGCCTAGATTGTTAAACGGGCTTATTGCAAATAAAACATGACCTGTCAGTACATGTATGCGTACTATAAGACGGTGCCTGACAAAACACACGTTATGTGTGTATGTTTGTGTGCTGCGAGTGTATGTATGTATGTGCAGGTTAACATGGAACGATCCCCAATGAGTGTGAGAGACCACAACACCGCCCTGGGGCCCCCCAGACGGCCCGGAGAGCCCCAAGCGATCTTGGACCCAGCCGCCACACAGCGGCCAGGTACCCGGGCCCCCCACCACAGGAGGGCTGCGCATCCGCTCAAGGAGACAGAGGGGGGAGGCACCGGGCGCCCCCCCCACCGGCGAGCATGAGCCAGGAGCCCCACAGGCGGCAGCGTGCCGGTTCCCCCCTGAGGGCCGGCCCCGCAGGCACGGATTGAGCCCAGAGCCCGTCCACCCGTCCACCCGTGCGCCCCGCGGGGACCCCATCAGCCCCGGGGAGACCCGCACCCCCCAAGAAGCCCCACCCAGGGGACCAGGGGGACGCCCTGAGAGTCACCAGGCCCCCCCAACCCTGGCCACCCCGACTCCCCCTCCCCCAAGCCCAGACCCCCCCAACCC
>JABFEB020000041.1:4507703-4520579 GCA_019775895.2 Stomatorhinus ivindoensis
ATGACCATTCTAAATTTCATTCGTAGGATAGAATTTAGGACAGTTTCTACGAACTGTTGATAAATGAGGCCCCAGGTCTGGGAGGAGGTCCCTCAGGAGACCATCCGCCACTTATCAGGAGCATGCCCAGGGGTCGTAGGGAGGTCATACAGGCACGTGGAGGCCACACACACTACTGAGCTCCTTTTGACTTGTTTTAAGGACATTACATCAAAGTGGGATCAGCCTGTAGTGTGTTTTTCCACTTTAATTTTGAGAGTGATTCCAAATCCAGACCTCCATGGGTTGATAAATTTGATTTCCATTGATAATTTTTGTGTGATTTTGTTGTGAGCACATTCAACTATGTAATACTTTTTATATAGTATTTAATAAGAATATTTCATTCATTCAGATCTAGGATGTCTTATTTTTGTGTTCCCTTTATTTTTTGAGCAGTGAAATTTATATAACCATTTGTGAAATTTCCATGCCTAAATCCAGAAGCCCTTATTTAGTACATTGTACAAACATACCTGAACTATGAATTATCGGTTGTGGAGGTTCGCTACATGTTTTCAAGCAGAATAGGAATTATTGGTGCGCTACCTGTACCGGTCAATAGGCGTCACTAAATTCTCGCTGTGCCTTTACTATTCGGGGCGCAATTTATCCCTTAGAATAGAACAGTATCATACGGACAAACACGGCTATTGTGTTTAGCAAATTATGGTTCGACCTGCATTCCGTGGTCACGCATATTATCATTAAAAATATTTCAGCATATACTATTTTCAGTGAAAAACCGATTTATCACTATGCGACTCGCACACTTTCCACAATACAGTTCTATGCAGGTAATACCCGGAAACAATTAAAGAACGGTGAGTTAATTAGCTAATTAAATTACATTTTGCTTCTGATATGTTTCTCTGTCAGGATGAAAAAAATGGCTTGACGGCGAAACTGCCCAAGAGTGGGAAACGTGTGTCTTGAAAAGACAAGCGAGCGCGGGTTCGGGAAGCGCTGCAGAGATAAGATTCAATATTGACCAACTAAGTTTTTATAGGCATCCACGTGGGCTTGGACCCAGTCTAGGGCTCTGGGTGCTAAGCAACGCTGTCAAGCCCGATGTTATAAAGGAGCGGAGTTGTAAAGCCACTCTTCACTGCGAGCAGATCTGCGGTAATAGAGTTAGTGAGTGGAGAAGCAGGTATTCGGTTATTAACTCTGCGGGGAGGAGTGAGCCCCAATACTGCGTGTCAGTCCACGCCTCCAGACAATCTGCTAGCAAGCGTGCAAGCTTGCGGTCTCTCCCCGATAAATGTACAAAATTTACGAAATACACACTATGTATATATTTTAAAGAACATTACTATTCTCCAAAGGACTCGAATGACAGCAGAAGTCACTCAAGGTAAGATCGAAGTTTTCTTTATGCTAGATAGCAAAAATACTTTAATGGCATGAAATACCGTTGTTATCGCTGATTGGAGAGTACCTGTGGTAGGAAAAAGAAAAGATTCTAACACCATGCATGTGCTCTTCCTTACACACTTAGATGAATCGACCGGTCAAGACTGCTGTAAATGTAATACCGGAGGACAATGACATAAGAAATGTACGAGAATTCGTTTCCAGTGTCTATGCAACGTGCACCAGTGCGTAAATGGGGGCGTCACAGGAGTCTGTAGAGACCTTTCAGATGTTCTGCGAGAACTCTACCAACGCAACTTTGCCCATCCATATTTCAGTACCCCTAACAATATCCGTGGGGATGCTTATTCTCTTGATATTATTTGGCAATGTTCTTGTTATAATAGCAGTATTTACTAGTCGGGCCTTAAGGGCTCCTCAGAACTTGTTTTTGGTGTCTCTTGCATCGGCTGACATCCTGGTGGCTACTTTAGTTATGCCCTTCTCGCTGGCTTATGAGCTCATGGGCAGCTGGTACTTTGGAAAAGTTTGGTGCAAAATTTACCAGGCCCTGGACGTCCTCTTTTGCACGGCGTCTATCGCCCACCTTTGCGCTATTAGTTTGGACAGGTACTGGTCAATAACCAAAGCCATTAAGTACAACCTGAAGCGTACTCCCAGACGGATAAAGTGTATAATTTTCATTGTTTGGATAATCTCCGTAATTATAAGTTTGCCTGCTTTGATTATGCACAAGGAGTTCGGCGTCGACGGCGAGCAATGTCATATCAGCCAGGAAAAGTGGTACATGATCTCTTCCAGCATCGGTTCATTCTTCGTACCTTGCATGATTATGGTTCCGGTTTACATTCGCATTTACCAGATTGCCAAAAAGAGAACCAGAGTCCCTCCACGGCAAAGCAAAAGGAGTGAAAAGAAGCAAGACGACGCAGACGAAAAATTACACCGGGAAAAGGAAGCAGAGGGCGACGAGAAAAACAATAAGGGTGAAATCAATGGGATTGACATGGAAGAGTCGTCGTCTTCGGACCACGACGTTAAAAATACCTGTTCGGTGAAGAAAGGAAAAGGTAAAAACAAACTGAGCCGAATCAAACCCGGAGATGTCATCATTAAAAAAGCCGACCGGCAGAATACCAACGGCAGCAGGTGGAAAGGACGCCAAAACCGAGAAAAGCGGTTCACGTTTGTGCTGGCGGTGGTGGTGGGAGTGTTTGTCATTTGCTGGTTTCCCTTCTTTTTCACATACACGGTGCTCGCTATATGTACGACCTGCTGCGTTCCCGAGAAGCTCTTCAAATTCTTCTTTTGGTTCGGCTATTGCAACAGTTCCCTAAACCCAATGATATACACTATATTTAACAACGACTTTAGGAGGGCTTTTAAAAAGATTCTGTGTAAAGGTGAGAAGAAGCGCATCGCTTGATGCGCACGTGTGTTTTGCGGGAGCTGCGTTTTATTTCGCTATGAGTGACATTTCAGGCACCGTCTTATAGTACGCATACATGTACTGAGAGGTCATTTTTTATTTGCAATAAGCCCGTTTAACAATCTAGGCGAGTTTGTATAAATCATATAGCCTACATACGTGTCTAAAATGTTAATTTTAAATGTACGTTTATAATATGCGCGTTTTATGGCTGTGTGCTATGTTGCGGGCTCAACTCACGTATATCAAATGTTTAAAATATATTCCTGTTTATAAATGGTTATCCCCTTAGCTATAAGTTTTTATACATTTGGTTTAATTGTTATTGGTGTGGTGTTTCGTTTTATATGAATATTCTGTTGTAACAGGGACACTTGAAGGTAAATAAATATTTCAACAGGTGTGATTTTGTAGACTGGGTAATTATGTAGGCGTCTATGACTTCTGGCCTACTTGTTTCAAGGGGCGCCCCCAGCCCGAAATTTGTCACGGTATTGGATAGCTCAATAGGAGAGCGGGAGCAGGGAGAGTCCACAAGATTCAGCTACTGGCATAAGCGGTGAAAGTGGTGACCATGAAGACATTTTGGAGAATAAGGTTTTATCACGAACAGGCGTTAGAGAGGATGCTCTGCATATATTCTGCTCCATCAATCAGACAAGGAATTATAATTACGAACTGCGTTATTTGCGCTTTCCCGCCAGGAACAAACATTAATTCGTCGCTAATGGGTGAAGGGGAGGATTATGGGAGTGACAACGAAAAAGGTTATGCAAATCTGATGCTTTGTCCAACACTCAAAACTAATATTTGCGCAGACCGCAAACAAATAATGAATGGCGTTAAAAGTTAAGGTGAACTACAGATGATCAAATAAGGATGTAGACTTGAACCTGTCAGACCTCAGCACTGGGCACCATGCCTTGGCTGAGCACTCCAAATACCGAAACTGGCTGCGCATGTGTTTACCACCAGTAAATGGTGTAGATATTATTCATAGGATGGCTATTGTGGAAAAGTGATGTTGGCATAGGCCTATATACACAATCATTATTGTCAGCACCAACCTATATTGTAAAGGCATTCAAAACAGATTTACAATATATTATTATTAGTGTTTGCAGTTCTCAGTGTCAGGGTTATGGTTTGTTTGTATACATGCATCCAAATATTTAGCTTTTTCCCCCACCCAATTTGCCTGGTATAAAGGACACCCTCACCATTCCAGGGAACCCATCTTAACTAGCAATTCAAACGTGAAAACGTTTAATAAAAATATTTTCCTACTACTGACTGTCTAAATAAACAAAATGTTTAATTTTAGGTAGCGGTGAATTAAAAGATAATAAAATCTAAAGTTAGCCTCTGCACTGAAGCCCATTATGGAAACATCCTGGTTTTGGTTAATTTTGTTCAAGTTGCAGCATTTTCATGGGAACACTGTTACTTTGTACAGTTTTTTTTTTCCTATAAGCATTTTTTGGTTATGAAATGCTAAGTGGAGTTTAAAATTTTGAAAAGCAGCAAAGGTCATACATTTTAATGGCGTCTCACCAACATAAACAGACGAGGTCTCACTTTAACAAATACAAAACACGGAGAGAACCATTTAAACCCGCGTGCAGTTCAGGATAATATTTTTAATTTCACTCGCTTGGAGAGACACACAGACACATTTATTCTGCAGCTGTTTTTTAAGCAGTGCAGAGTGCCCAATGGAATTTTAAGCCAAGACATTTCTCAATTGAAATTAAGAGTTAAGGTAAGGTGATCTAGCTGAAATGTTTCTGGCCTACATTTCAGTGAAAACACCACGACTCATGTAAGCCAAACCTGCATCTGCTTTGAGCTCATCCACAGCATTATCACAGACTCTGTCAATCCCAGCAGGGACAGTGTGCGAGGCGGCGCTCACCATGGTTAGGACGCCAGTTCACCACTGAGCACTCTCATATCAATGACCTGTGGGACAATTGCAGTTCTCACACATGACACTGGGCACTGGAATAGAGAATGAGATTACTGTGCACTATCAGATACTGCCCAACACAACCAATTAACCAATCCATGCTTAACAAGTCATAATATAAACTTGCATACCAAGACTGTCTGGAGAATTCTATCCTTCCAACTTTGTGGGAACAGTCTGAGGAAGGAAGGCCCTTTACTGTTCCAGCATGACTGTGCCACAGTGCACAAAGCAAGGTCCTTAAAGACACGGTTGGGTGAGTTTGGTGTGGAAAAACTCGACTGGCACACATAGAGCCCTGACCTCAATCCCAACAAACACCTTTGGGATGAAGAACAGAGACTGCAAGACAGGCCTTCACAACCAGCATCAGTGCCTGACCTCACAAATGCTATTCCGGATGAATGGGCAAAAATTCCGACAGACACTCTCCAAAATCCTGTGCAAAGTTTTCCCAAAAGAGTGGCAGCTGTTACAGCTGCAAAGGGGGGGACCAGCTCCATATTGATGCCTATGGATTTATAATGGGATGCCATAAAGGTTCCTGTGGGTGTAATGGCAGGTGCCCCAGTACTTCCGTCCGTTTAGTGTTCCACCAGCCATGCCGTGTTTTTCGCTTGCTAGGTACTGGCTAGTTTCAGTCTTGGGTATGAGAAACACAAAGAAAAAAAGAAACTTCCTTCACATAGAACAGAACCAGAATTCAAACTAGAACTAGAACTCAAACTAGAACTAGAACTCAAACTCAAACTAGAACTCACTGCACAATAACCTAGTTCAGAACTCATTTATATGCATGGAAAAAGAGACATATATTAACTAATGGAAGAGGATTTTCATTCCAAATTTTTGGAAAAATTCAGTCCGTCCACCAGACTGGAACCACATGTTTTTGGTCTTCAAGGGGTAGCTTGAGTAACCATAGGAACAGGCTGTCCTGGAGGTGTGAGTCCAGAGCACTATCTCCTTAGCCCCACCTCTCCGAAAACACAAAATGTAACAAATGGTAATACAGTTCAATCAATGTAACAGCAACAGTTGATTAGTGTTACATGACAGACAATGAAATGCGACTGTCAACATGGTATTATGCTTGTATTACAGGCGACAACAGTGCAGCTTGACACAATCTCATTAAAAGTATGTGACAATGAGATGAAAACAAGTAATATTATTAATTATTAATGTTTTCAAAGCCAGAGTAGAGAGTGAGCACTAAACATGCACTACCAAGGACAGGCAGATGGGGGCGCCCCGGCAGGTTTGTGCGCATGTACCCTTGAACAAAGCAATTCAGGCATAAAAGGAACTGTGATATATTTCTAACAATAATTTGTAATACAGTGATTTCATGCTATGGACTAAAGTATGAGTTTCTGAAAATTGGATATTTTTGGAGCTATTCTGTCAGACCGTCAAGATTTCTGTCATCACCCAAATCTAATGGACAGGGTTAGCAAAGATTAATTTTCATTTTTCTCAGCAACAAGGCAGAAAAATCCTCAAATCGGCATGATCAGGGGCGTTGGAGGGGCATGGATACACTGGCAGATTCAGGGGGCCCAGCACTGTACAGGGGCCACAGTAGGGGCATGGATACACTGGCATATTCAGGGGGCCCAGCACTGTACAGGGGCCACAGTAGGGGCATGGATACCCTGGCAAATTCAGGGGGTCTAGCACTGTACAGGGGCCACAGTAGGAGCATAGATACCCTGGCAGATTCAGGGGGCCCAGCACTGTACAGGGGCCACAGTAGGGGCATGGATACACTGGCAAATTCAGGGGACCCAGCACTGTACAGGGGCCACAGTAGGGGCATGGATACACTGGCAAATTCAGGGGGCCCAGCACTGTACAGGGGCCACAGTAGGGGCATGGATACACTGGCATATTCATGGGGCCCAGCACTGTACAGGGGCCACAGTAGGGGCATGGATACACTGGCATATTCAGGGGGCCCAGCACTGTCCAGGGGCCACAGTAGGGGCATGGATACCCTGGCAGATTCATGGGGCCCAGCACTGTACAGGGGCCACAGTAGGAGCATGGATACACTGGCATATTCAGGGGGCCCAGCACTGTACAGGGGCCACAGTAGGGGCATGGATACACTGGCATATTCAGGGGGCCCAGCACTGTACAGGGGCCACAGTAGGAGCATGGATACACTGGCATATTTAGGGGACCCAGCACTGTACAGGGGCCACAGTAGGGGCATGGATACACTGGCATATTCAGGGAGGGCAGCACTTGACATGGGCCTTGAAATATATTAAATTATATGCAAAATTTTGTGGGGTGCAAACGTGCCATTTTGTCAGGGGGCCCAAAATTTCTAGGTACATCTCTGGGTATAATCTCCACTCCTTATTGCCATGGCAACCATGTAGTAGTTTGAAATTACATGGAGGCTCCTTCAGATCTACATCTATTATGCGTAAATTTATCGCTTATAGTGGTTTACTATCCAGTGACAATGTACAGGCACTTCCTCATTAACAAAAACAAGAGGGGCTTACTTTAATCCTATGTATTTAGAGATAGGAGAATTGCGTGTGATTTCAGTTTAATCAGGATCAGTGTTAATGAGAGTTACTCATTGACTTGCTAGCAAAGGTATAGATTAAATCAAATATATGATAAAACCTTGCTGTAAATCATTATAAAGCATAAAACTCTGTTCAACGTAATAGTCAGACAGCGTTCAACGTTTAGTTATATTTTCCATTTATTCTAGTAAAGTAACAACGATCTTTCTGCAGAGTAGGAACTGCACTGAATTATACCTGCATTTAAACAATAACCGAAAAGCAATAAAGTCCCAGTTTTAGGTCAGATTGTGACCTGCAGAGCAGAAGTGACAGCGCGTGTCGGGCGACATGGAGCGGACAGCTTCTCCAGGATTCCATGTGTGTGGAGTTTGCTTGATCTCCCCGTGGCGTCGTGGGAGTTCTTCCAGGTACTCTGGTTCTCACCCCCGAGTCCAACAACACGCTGAGGTTAACTGGAGTTGCCAATTTACCCGTCGGTGTGAGTGACTGGTGTGTGAGTGACTGGTGTGTGAGTGACTGGTGTGTCAGTGACTGGTGTGTGAGTGACTGGTATGTGAGTGACTGGTATGTCAGTGATTGGTGTGTGAGTGACTGGTGTGTGAGTGACTGGTGTGTGAGTGACTGGTGTGTGAGTGACTAGTGTGTGAGTGACTGGTATATCAGTGATTGGTATGTGAGTGACTGGTGTGTGAGTGACTGGTGTGTAAGTGACTGGTGTGTCAGTGATTGGTATGTGTGACTGGTGTGTCAGTGACTGGTGTGTCAGTGACTGGTGGGTGAGTGACTGGTGTGTCAGTGACTAGTGGGTGAGTGACTGGTGTGTCAGTGACTAGTGGGTGAGTGACTGGTGTGTCAGTGTATCTTATGATGGGACCAGTATAGCAAGCAAGTAAAAGTTTATTTAAATAAATAAGCAGAAGCCACAAAAGTGCTTTACGACAAATCTTAAAAGAAACGTATTCCGGAAACATACAGCACACGACAAACCAAAAGAATAAAACAGAGAACACTAATAAAATACAACATAAAAGTTGCGGGGATAGACTCTGCAACCCCGCTGTGGAATAAAAAAAATCACTGAGCGACCCCCTCGTACCTTAGGTCCGCTTGCACCCTGAACAAAGGAAAACCGCACTGTTATGTATTTTCTTTCAACACTCCCTTCCGAGGTCCTCTTTAACGTTATTGGTTCCCATGTAGCGCGTACAGCACTTGGTTTCCCCCTTTCTCGTGACCTATGCCCTTGCTAATTGCATGTGTTTTATGGTCATTTCGGCCACTACTTGATTAACTGATTTATTACCTATTGTTCTATTGTTACATGTTGTTTGTTCTGACAGTGATTATGCAATTTGTACCTGTTATATCATATAATGACTCTGAATAGGACAAGCAGTTACAGAAAATGGATGGATGGATGGATGGATGGGCGGATGGATGGATGGATGGATGGATGGATGGACGGATGGAGCAAACAAGCTGTCACCCATGCGGAGCTTCAGGTCTTCAGTCTGTATTTCCCCTTTGAAATGCTTTTGTGTCCCTTTTCATGTCTCTGTAGCACAAAGCGATAATGGAGATTATTTACTGCTCTGTAAGCAGTTCTCATGGATTATATGTTTATGGACTGACTCCTGCTTCTCCTCCAAATAAAAATAAGAAAAACCAAAACAATCGTCCTTGGTGCAAAAAGCACATATTAAAAGCAAGGCTTCTCTTGTGTGCAGTAAAACAGTCTGTGAACGGAAATCGTATCACTTCTCTCCTGTGGCCCCTGCACTGAGATTTAACCTTTTAGAGCAAACAGCTTTAAAGTTATGCATTGTTATATAAGTGTTATGCATACAAACTTCATTTTATGGGAATCATTGTTGGGACGTTATATTCTCATTATATACTAATGCCATTTACCGGAATAAATTTATCATCACACACTCCTGGTTTTGGGTGAAATAAAACAGAGGATGACTGTGTATTAAACTAGCTTGTAAATTAGAGAAATAATAATTTTTTCCAAATGACAGCATACAACGGTCCACATAGATATTCAAGGAAGGTCATATTTTACTGTTAATACGGGAATCTGAATTCAATGACAAACATTTCTACATATTTGTGACTTTGCTGATAATTTGCTTGAAGAAGCAGTGCTAACAGTCAGGATTTGTAATACAGCAGCTTGTTTTAATACACAGCCGCTGTTCATAAATCAGGAAATTATGGTCTTTGGATGAAAGGCAGTGTTCAATCGATCGAAATTCAAAAGGACGTGCTTGAAGAGTTCTTTAGAATAACAGCTTAGTCACTTCAAATTTTCTGAGCAGAATCCTGCGATTACAGAAATCTCCGAAACTGGCTGGGGACAGAATGGCGGGGAGCGACATTACATCTCCAGGTGGGTCCAACAGTCATAGGGGGGCCTAAAATCAATTCTAATCTTCCCACCTGAGAAGCTGCTTGATCTGTAATTTCTGTTTATTTTTTGGGAGGTTTTGAGAAGCAGCAAAAAATAAAAGTGGAAGCTGAACTGAAAGGTAACTTCTGCGATTTTTGATGCAGCTGCCGCAGTGATGAAGAATCAAGCAAACGGCAGTTCCCCGGTACGAGTGTCTGCCTTCGGTTCCCAGCTAGCTGGTTATCGCTAATGGCTTGAGCACATGAGAGAAACCAGCTGAATCTCCACTAACATGGGTTTTAATTTATTTCTTGTGTTTGTAGGAAATCCTTTGAGTTGCGCAACGACAAAGCTAACAGGATTCTCCTGTGTGTCATTACTGTACGATCTCTAAGCCACAGGACCGAAGCCTACAAACCGCTGTGAGAAATAAATTGTTTTTCCACAGAAAAACTGTAGCCTCTGATTTATTATTATTTTAAAAAAAATAAAAGTTGCACTGGCCAGTGGCTCTCCTGCCTGGCTGCAGTGACGACATCCGGCCAAAAAGAACAGGCTGAGACGCTCGGGAAAATGGCAGGCCTGCATTTCTGTGTATCACTCAGGGAAGTGGCAGGCCTGCATTTCTGTGTATCACTCAGGGAAATGGCAGGCTTGCATTTCTGTGTGTCACTGCTATAAACCTTTTATCTTGCATGAGGCTGCTGGTGCCAGTGCCCGGCATCACGTACGAACTCCCAGAGACGACATATGGCAATACGGCCCAGTTACGCTTACAGCTGACCGCTTTTTCGGACGTGACTGAGTGACCATGACTCCAGCCACCACAGTGTTTTTAAATGCGACCAGGTGCTGAAAAAACATAAAATACTGCCTTGGCATAAATTAAACCAGGAAAAATAAAAGCTCTGTCAATTATTTAATCAAGTTTTAAACGATCAACAAAATAACCTAAATAGATTTTTAACATTAATGTGTCCTGTTTGACATCCACAAAATGAATAAAACAAAATGGATAGTTCACTTTTTATTCATACAGATGCACCTATTTCATTGCTCTTACAGCGCTGAGACGCCACACTAATCATGACACTAACTCTTAGTCTGCTATTAGCATGCCTTTTGGACTGATACCAATGTAAGCTGAGCTGGTCTAGGACTAGAACTGCTATAGACTGAATTTGCTAGCACACTAAAACGTAATTTGTGGTTGTAGATAGAACTGATGCCAGCAGTGGAGTGAAGGTACGACATAGCTGCGTACCCTACGCCATAGTCTGACTTGCATCTTCCCAGAAATGTCACTACATGTCACAGTGACGCAGACCACAACAACTGATTAGTCTGTATGGTAGTATCACACTTCCTCCTATGTGTTTCCGGCTGGTGTAACTGCAGAGTGACACAGGCACACCAGTGCACAAGTACAAATACTGGCGCCAGCATTGGCCAGTGCGTAGGATCTGCACGAAGCCTACGAGCAACCTAAAATCGGGTATGGGGGGGCTAACGCTGCTTCTGTCATATCATTTATGGTTTGGTGGTGCACTGCAACATGACCTGTGACTCGAGGGTCAGGGACGTGCAAAAAAAAAAATACTCATCATTGTTAAACCGTGTCACTCATTTGGGGACACTTGGGGACACTCAGGTCTGTGGCCTTGGATAGAGAGGTCTGGTCTGACCTGCCAGGCGAATTGCCAATGTGCTTCTCACCTGGTGAAGTGGTTTGAGGATGGATGGACAGATAGATCATTACATTCACAGGACCTTCATAATGCGTTCACGATGCATTCATAGAACATTCATAATAATACTTACAAGCTGCTTATAAATGTTATATGAATGCATTATGAAGGCATTAGGAATGCATTATGAAGGTGCAGTTAATGTAAAGCATTATCTAATGCTTATACTGTCCTTAAAATCCATGAGCAAATAAAGTGCCAAATGTAAACTGGTTAAAACATAAACAGAAGACAATAGGACAGTCATGGGGAAAAGTCGCGTTATGGAAAACACGGAGCGTGACGTTGGCCCTGACAGTAGGTGACCAAACAGGCAGTCTGGCGTTCTGGTGCCAAAACAAACAGAGGTTTTTCCCATGTCCCAGTTCATGGGAAATGCGAAACAGCATAAGGCACAGCCGTACGGACACCCCCTCCTCGCGGCTAGTGGGGGCAGCACTGGAGGAGGATAGAAGGTCCATGCTGCTGATACTGGACTCACACACAAAGGGGCGTGTCGCCAGGAATGAACACAACTGTGGCAAAAACAACAAAAAAAAAGCATCAGGCAGGTTGTGATGGGACACCAGCCAAATGGAAGCACTTGTGGGTCAAAGGTTATTTGCGGCTGCCCTGGAACACACCAAACAGACATCAAATGTCAGCTCTAGACTGTCGCAAAGCAGTTTTTGCCTCACATGGGACTAACAAAATCCAAAATAACTCTGCTTAAGTGAGCTATTCTCATGCAATAACATCTGATCTATATTCCTGGGCTGCTTGTTGAGACTGTGACGGACATGGTCAGCTATAGTTGACTTAGAAGTGTATTGGATAGGTGGTATCCAAGGCAACCGGCACACACGACCAGCGCAAAGCAGTGAACCAACTTCTGTGGTTCGATGTGGAAAACTACGCACCTGCCGTCGTTTAGTGTTACATTCTGATCGGTATTGTTGTGCGGCTTTGCGATACACCAGGTAGGTTTCACGCAGCTTAAGGTGAAAATGTGGGAATTTAAATTAGAGCCCAAAGGAAGCGATCTTCTTAAAACATTCAGAGCGTCAGCCTGCCTGTTCCCATTGGTCTGCCCGGCATCCTCGGTGAGGGCGGCCGAGGAGTACAAAGGGAAAGTAAACCGCGTGTTTTTCATTGAGTCCCATCACATGGTGCTGAAGAGGCACAGTTTGCATTTTAAAACAAATCCATGCTGAAGATCAGAGAGTTGAAGGAGACAGAAAGAGACAGAAAGAATACCAACCAGAAAAAGCCACCTTGAGGATAAATGTTCAGACTGATTATAAAGCTGTTTTGAAAAGCTTATCACAAATGAGCAGAAATGATCATTTTGGCCAAAAGTCCAATTGGTCTCCCTCCCTCCCTCC
>JABFEB020000041.1:4520679-4538035 GCA_019775895.2 Stomatorhinus ivindoensis
CTAACTCACTCACTCACTATGTAGATTCTTGAATACAAACAAAATATTGATCAGGCCTCTGGCACCAGCGTCTCCTTCTGTCTGGGAGCACTGGGTTTTATGGCTATCATGATTGTATCTCCAGGCAGGTCTGCAATTGCTCTGTTGCAACTGGAAAGCTTTTTTTATGCAGCTGTGTGAAATTATGTTCTGGCACAAGATGCTCGTAGCTGCGCTCTCTCGCCACAGCCTGTCCACCATCAGTCTTATGCTCAGCCCCACTGTGCTGATTAATGCCAAAGGATTTGTTTTCATATCCCTTCCCTCGCCTCAGATATAACCACTGAATACATATTAAATATATCGGAACATTCTGTGAAGAACTACTCTCGTAAACTGAAGTAGTCGATAGTAATGGGTATGGGGTTAGTATTAATGTTTGTGTTTTTGGTGTAGAACAGACCAAGCCTCCTTCAGTAACCCCGTCCAAAACAAGCAGGTGGAAGAAGGAAGGATGGATCTAGGCTTTGGTGAACAAACTGACCTTTTCAAACATTTGCAGTTGTGACTCTTCCATCAGCTATACACAACTAGCATTAAAGCGACTTTCAGTCGTATAACAGTATAATTATTGCATTAGGAGGGTGGCATGATTATTATCTGGTTATATGTAGTGCTGGAAACCTCAAAGACAAGTCATTCTTTTGTCTGTTGGAGAACCGACAGCCAGAAGCAAATCTTTAAAAACTGCATCTATTTTGGGGAGAAAAACAGAAAATTCTATCATTGAAAGGGAAATGTGATAGTTTCATCTTAACATTCCTCACATCCCCCTGAGGTCAAAATGTGTCTCAAAATTCAGTTTATTTATTTAAAAAAAAAAAGGATTCCGGGAGATATGTTACAAAAAGTAGTACATGCTTTAGAAAAATATTCAGCGCGTATATGGAGGGTCTCTGTCTGCTTTGCCCATTTTCATTTATAGGCTCACATAATCTTGCACAGGGACTAGAGGCGAAACGAACAGACATGCATAAAAATGACTGAATGCTTTGTTGATTTCCTGTATTTCAATCATTAGCAATTTCAAAACAATCTATCCACTTGTGGGCTGGTGGGTATCCTCTACGGCGATGACAAACAATCGAAAGACAACATATTTGAAATATAAGGCAAGACTGGTCCCGTTTGGCAACACGGTAGCAACACTTTACCTCGAGAAGTTACAATATGTCTGAAAGTGAATCAGTTAGCAAGAGCCTCAAAGCCTACGGTGTGTCAGCTAACGAGAGAGAACGTCAATGTCCAACGACCAGGCCTTTTCATTCTAGTGAAGCGAGAACATTTTTATATTTCAATGCCTTTACATCCGTTTAGCAGTAATCGTTTGTCATTAGTCACCTGTTTGGAGTGGCCTTGTTTTGTTTATTTGGGTTATTGAGTTCTCAGGCCCGCTGACTTCAGACACACTACAGCATACTGGCGGGGGGAAAAAATCTATGAGATATTAATATGAAAAAACAAGTTACATAACATCTTAACATGAATCATTAAAACATTCTGGAACAAAAAGAGCTGAAGACGGAGCAGCTTTGGGTTTGTCTCCTGACGCCCGGCAGGCAGATGAGCTACAGTGAGCAGGAGAGCTTTCATTTATCTTTGCAGCAAGTGTGTTATTAAAAGACAAAAAAACACAGCGATGGTTCACGGTGGTCGGTGACCCTTCATCAGTGTGAGTGATGTAACGTGGCCTCCAGTGATGTTCAGTGGACTGAGCCAGGCTGAATTCTGAAAGTGGAACTGACTCCGTGACACTTGTTACTTACTGTAGACTGAGAAATAAGTGTAGACTCTCGCATCTTGAATCGCATGTAAACCAAACCATGACTCAAAAGAGCAAAGGCTAAATTCTTGCATGCGAAATTGCTACATAATTATAATAAATACATGCTAAAAGATTTGCTTAACTACTTTATGGGCCATTTAACCCTCTGTGCGTAAAGAGTTTGAAGTCAAAATGATGATATACAAAAATGTGGTATGCGCAAGGTTCCATACACTAAGGGAAATCCTATGAATAATAATAATAATAATAATAATAATAATTTTCTCTATATTTATTTTTTTCCTCAGGAATGAGCGAACCAATCGTTCCAGTCATTACTGAAAATAACCATGGAAACCAAAGACCTATGAGATGAAACTGGCTAACGCTGCAAGGCTTTTGCTATGAAAACAGTTCTTTGCCTTGATTATGCTTTCAGACCACTGCAGATATGACCCAGAAATTGCTGAGCTGAGTACTGAGATTTGGGCTTATTGAATGAATTTTCTGGCGTAATCTCCGTAATGGCCATTCTGCTTACACGGGCATCAACATTTGTAGCGTTAGCGTTAGCCATATGTTTGCCCATACATTTAGTCAGTAATCTGGAAGTGAACTGGAACACCAATTATGGTTCGATTTGAGCACAGGCAGCCATGTGATACTGGTGCGGAAACTCCTGGGAACATTTAATTTGTGCTTTTTTAGACCTTTGGCGATGTTGTTCTCAGAACGTGGAGCAGATGGGTCTCGGTAACAGGGCTCCTGCATTGCTGAGCATGCACGCTAAGCGCGGAACTGGTTCCGAAACAGTCGTACCCCCGGTCTAAAATAGGGCCGAAGCAGCACAGAGCAGCACTGAGGTTCCCAGAACCCCACGCCGGCACCCTCCCGGGGTATAAGGGCCGGCACTAGCAAACCACTTACCGTTCTGACCCCATTAGGACAATATATTATTGTTTCTAGCCCAGAAAATGATTCACTACCCTCCTCACCTCAAGCGCATTAGTGCAGAGAGCGTGAACTGAGGTGCTCACTGGGAGAATGTGGTCAGGGTCTCGGCACCGAAGCCAGTCCCACGGAACAGGAGACAACGGGGTGAAGACAGGCACCTGAACCCGCGTCCCCACGCAGATGGTACTTCGGCTCCTAACAAAAAATGCTCAGCCAGCACTTCTGCTGAACCTTTTCTATTGATGTGGGGATTTCAGTGCTCTCACGGAATCCAGACCCTTTAAAACACTGCCCATAATAAATATTTTGAGTGATAACAAGCAGTAAATAAAAATATGAAGACGTCAGGGACAGTACCTTTGAAATAATGCAATTCCTGCCAACATAAGTGGGCCGACGAGAGCTGGGGGGGCTCCAGCATGAACCACGACTGTTGTAGGCAGACAGGAAGCTGGGGCCACAGTTGCGTATACATCCTTATTTCCCGTAATGCCAAAGGCTAGAGTCAGGTCACATGATTACATGGAAACAGGAACTCTACGGCCAGTGGATGAGGAGAGAGTTGATGGTTGATATTATAATAGCACCATCATGACTTTCCCTGCCTGAGATCAGTTATACAGACCCAAAGACCATTTGTTTAATTTCCATCGTGCTTTAAAGGGCTTTGATCAAACATTGTTGTGCCGTAAATATCATCAGCTGTAGAAGACATCGGGGTCAAATGAAGAGGGGAGGCCCAGTGGGGGGATACAATAACCCCCCCCAAAATGAAGACACTTTATATAAAGTTGTGTAATGGTTATGAAGAGGGGACTACAGTGTGAATTTGCTTAGAAGACATCCCGGGGACTGTCGTGGTTCACAGGTCATTATGGCTACAATCTCATATCTCCAACACTGTAATAGTCATTCACCTGCAGCTACATCGAAATTGCACTTTAATGAGCAGGGATTCTGTAATGGGAATGCAGGGAGTCTACTGTAATTATAGTGAATCACACTGAAATCTAATACTGATACCCTGTGGTACAGTCAAGAACTAGCCCTGCGGATTGCTAAATGGCATCTATTGGACAACTGGAACATCACGCCCCAAGATGACGCCAATTTACCAGGGTGCATGCTGGGAAAGCAGGGCTTTTGGCGTCTCTGCCTACCTCGCAGTCTGCCAGTAATGCCTGAATCCCACACATAATGCCGGTACAGCCGCAAAAACAGCCAGTATTGACTAAAAGGAGTTTCACAGTGAGAATTAGCTCAGAGTAAGGGCACAGTCTTGGAAATGAGATTCCATAAAGGAGATTTCCAGGCTACACCTACACTTATCAAGCCACAATAATATCCTTGCTTCGTTGACAGCACTAATAAACCACGACGGCTTTCAGACTGGATTATCAGATAATCGGGGGAGGGAAGCTTAAACAGCGGAGCGAGTTCATTCTGTGTACTGAGTCGTGGCCACAAGGTCCTCTAACAATGTTTGCCGCTCAGGAGAGGAGCAGGACTTTCTGAGCACCACCGCGACAGCATATCAACGCAGCGAAATGTCTCTGATGTAAGTTAGCAACCTGCTACCACATTGGGCAGGAAGCCCAGCCCATGGTGGCTAATATGCCCAAGAAAATAAAGAAATGGGGCAAGATTATGACTATTATGACAATAAAAATGTATCATAAAAAAATCACCTTTATTTGGGAAACATTTGGTCAGCCATAAATACTGGCGCAGGTTTTAGTGAATGTGACTGGTGCTATTAATGCGGTTAAAGTATTACTAGCATGGCGTCTCAAAGACGAATTCTGCTCCATCTCAGAGTAGCCCGAGTTGTTCTTTGAAGGGATGCTGGCTCTGCACCAGCTCTAAGGACATCCGATGCTGCAGTGAAGGTCGTCTTTCCCGCTGGGCGTCAGGCCCGAGAACAAACAGTCCAGAACAACGATCTGAAAACAACAGAAACCGCCAAACATGTGGAGAGGAGCAGAGGTGTGACGCATTTTACGAATTAGCTATTCGTAAGTTTGTATTTAGCTACAGTGTAGAGTGTGCGTGGCGTAGTGGCACAGTGGTTCGCATTGTTGCCTCACACCCCTGAAATCAGCATTTGAGTCTCTACTCTGACTGTACGGGTTAGTTTGTGCAGTCTGTGATGTCAAGGGGGTTCCTTCAGATGAATGAACGTGAAATTAATTCATCCTGACCCCCCCCACATATCCAGCAAGTGCAGGTCCGTGCATGGCCAGAATCTGCATTGCCGCAATTTAAGGACGCTGATCACTAGTTTTGGGGAAAGCAGAGAGACTGCCTTGGTTCTAAGGGCTGCTGTCACCTTGCGTTCTGCGTTCCTGCAGATCTGTGCCCCATATTGGCCAGACAAGAACATTTCCGCCGCATTTCCTCACGTTGAAAGAGCAGAATTTACTGCCTCCTGGGAACCTGAACTGAGTTTATGTAGAGATTTTCTTTTGTTTACAAAGCTAGGAAACAGCAGATGTGAAGAAAGAGCCGGTCAGTCCGCAGATGGTGACTTACAGCACCGTCTAATTCTTTTAGCAAATAGCTACTGGCTGCCGGTATCGGTTTTGCTGGGAGGTGTCAGAGTGGCAGTAAATATACACTGACAACAAAAAATCCATCTCGGCAAAGAAAAATCCTTTTCAGCATTAAGAATCTTTCTCCCTCTCAGAAATCCTCTAAATTTTAATCTTCACATTGGCTGTTTGGCTATCCTTCTTGGGAAGCACTTTAAAAACTCAATTTTACATGTCCCCCCCACCCCCAAAAAGCTTACTACTAATATTCTTCAACAGGAGGGGGAATATTTTTATTAACATAATACTAAACTTAACAACATATAGAGATGATGATATGCAGATCTTTATATATTACAGAGCCAGAGAATATATATCAGCAGAATATATATATATATATTTGCCCATTTTTGACTCAGAGGACGAATTGTATGTGCTTTCTGTTACCAAGGTAGTTTTTGGGAGCCTTGATGTGCGAAATGCCTGTGGTTAAAACAGGTCTGCAGCCTGACAGAGACTCGTGTGAGTGTCAACCATCTTTTCTTGCCATTAGGATTCAAACAGCATCCGAGGTGGATTTACATCAGCGAACAGGTTTGTTTTACAAGACGCCATTCACATGCAGATTTGCAGGAATTCTATGTCAGCTGAGAGGCTGGTCTCACGTTATTCCAACAGGCTCCTTCCCTCGACTGCCTTGGAACGATGGTTTACGATCGATTCCGGCGGCATCCATGGGGTGAGGAGGACAGATGTGTGTCGAAAAGGTTGAAGTATGTAAATGTCGTTGGTGGGGGTGACTTCAGGGAGGGCGGCTTGTCGATAGAGGTAGCTAGAGACCCAGTACATTGGGACGCTATTTGTAAATTATTTTAATTTAGTTTTTTACTGTAAGGCTTCTAACTGAAGAACTAAATCACACTGGTGTTTTGTTTACCTACTTTGTTTTGCTTCAGGAAAAAAAAGTAAAATTATATATAGCACTGCTGTATATTTTGCAAGCATTTAGCAGACTGGAAAAAATGTGAACCATCGTGTGTGATTAATTTCCACGGTTAATGCCTGTTTACCTGCACAGTCTTTGGGAAATGAGTCATTAAATATGGCCAGTGTGGAACTGGCGTATTCTCCCACGTACACTTGGAATTCCCCACAATCTGCATTCCCCCTACTGGGTGAATGTGTGTGAGACGGCAGACATGCAGTGCAAACTCTCACATTCCCAGTCCATCCGGAGACTCTCCCTCGTAAAGAAATACACAGAAATCTAATCCCACAAAGTTTTATGACTTTTAAAAAATGCACCCATTAGGGCTCTGCCATGCCCCACATGATACTTAATGTACTGTAATGATCTACACTGCATGGTCACTTTTAGTTAAACATACATTATGCTGGGGGGATGTTGTCACTGTCGTTGCGCCTCTGGTTCGCCCGGGACCGCAGCGGATGCTTCTCGTGGACAATGACCATGTGAGATGAGCATCGTGCTAAACAGTGTGTTTCATCTTTACTGTGTCTTCAGCACCTGGAGCTTATTGCAACTGACATCTCCATCTCGGTGATGAGTTACTGAGTTACATCCGAATCAGAGCTTTTTAACTTTGAAATATTACCACTTGGGAAAGAGGAAGCCCAGAGACCATTGGTTCTGGATGTTCTGGACTCATCTGAACCGTGCAAATGTGGCCCTGGTTGTATTGCTGATTTCCATAAAGAGAGCACACGTCTGACCCTTCTATCGACCGCACACTGTATAAGCAACATTGGCCCATAAATCAGATTCATTTAGACTAATTATGCCTCATTTGGTAGCAAGAATAGGCGCCCTCTTCCCCTTTTGATAAACAACGTGAGAGCAAACATACGTCGTCTGTGTGCCAGAGTGGGTATGGGATGTTCTGTACACAAAAATACAGGGACGCACGGAGATTATAACAAGCTGGGTGAACGTGTTTGCTTGGGAATTAGCTTTGCTTTGAAGGTCTGCTTTCGGAAGCGCTTTATAACGTGATTGCGTGTCTATGAGGGTCAAACCCGTCACCGGGAAAAGGTACGACCAGGAAGCAGAGCCAGTCCGGCCTCCAGCTGACGCGTTTTCCGAAGTTCCGTGGCGCATCGCACGCAGAAAAAACAAACAATCTGACGTTTGCGCAGCCGCTGGTCTAGAGCAGGATATGCTTCATCTGTGTCAACGCCGGCTCTCGGGCAAAGCAAGTAATCACACCGTGTCCCCATCTGCAAACTGTATCGAGTAACAGCCAGCCAGACCAGTCCTGTAATACCCTTACAACATTTTCTGCAATAACCAGGATTTTAGTGGAATGCTTTGAGGCTCTGATTGAGGGAGGACTTTCCTCACAGGACATTTAAGTAAATGTACTTGACCCTTATGCCATAAAATAAACAATCAGCAACATGAATACAGGACTATTAATAGTTTGTTTGTTCAAATCTAAATGAACAACTGTAAACACACGAATAACGCTGAAGGTCAAGGCTGGACAGGCGCTCAGAATTGGGACAGTACAGAGAACGTGCAGAGCCCCTCATACAGGCTCAAAGTGCACTCACACAGATTCGAACCACGATAAATCATTCTTAAAGTTTAATTAATCACATGCGCAGCTGGCGTGCCGCCTCAGAAAGCTACGAAATTCAGTAAAGTCGCACTTTGATTTTCAAAGACGCTTCCACGCCACATATGTCTGACCTTGAGAACGACACCACCTGGAAAATACCTCAATGGCTTTTTAATTTTTGCCTTGATAAGATGCCACTCGGGAGGACGTAAACACGGCGGTGGCTGCCTTGGTATTTGATATGCATTAATAATTTGGCCGCGGGCGGATTGGCCATTAATCCGGTCTATACGCAGGTGTGTTCTCCGTGCTGTTTTGCTCCATTAATCTCGCAGTGTTTGCTTTAAGTAAATCACTCACCCAGGCACCTGCTGGGAATGGATTTAATGGCATCTCCAGCAGCCAGGCCTGCGGGGCCAGTGCAACGTAGCTAATGCTGTAGTGTCAGCCATTAGTTCACAGCCACTGTTTCTCTACTTTTCTAATGTCTCTCCTGTATTGGGGGGGGGAGAGGCTTGTACGTGGGCGTTTACAGAAAGAAAAAAAAATGACCCACTACCACATCCGCGTTGTTTCTCACGATCCTGCTCCTCCCTCGCCCCTCCCACCGCCCCAGTGGGAATCTGTAACGGTCTCCACGGAAGGACGCCAGAGTCATCGCTGGGCCTCTGTCAGGCTGCTGTGTGCTTTGTTTAACCAGCCCCGATTCATTTGATCAGGACTGGGGGGGGGGCACCCAGTTTCCCCTTTTAAAAATATTTTTGGTGATTTGACACGCAGCCCCACACAACAATTTCATGCACTTTCAACTCAGGCTATCTTCACGCTCAGAATTGCATCGCGTCTTTCCGGCGTCACACCCAAGTGAAATTCCAGGAGAAGCTTGGTTCCTGAAATCCCGCCTTAGGAAGCCGCCACTGTTGGGGAAACCATTTTCCCTTTTCTGGATGCATTTCCTTATGAAAACTTTCCGGAAAGCTTGTGCGAAATGGCCGCACAGACTCACTGCTGAGCATTCAGCTAGGTCAATCTGTGATTTTTCAAAAAAAATAAATAAGTAAAAATAAGAATAACTAGAAGGGCCAGTAGTTGAACAAAAAGAACTGATTGGATTTCAGAATACTGCTAGTGCTCATGTTACGTGACACATATCAGACCTAAATAAGATGTCGTTGCAATAAAGAAAACCCTAAACAAACCAGGTCTGCGTGAGTGTGTGGAGTTTGCATTCTCATCGTGTTGTGCGGATCTCCTGCAGGCCGCAGTCATGCAGCTAGGCTAACGGGGGCCTCGAACCACCTATAGATTGTGAGAATGTGCTCTTTTAATAGATTGGCATCCCATCAGAGGTGTCTCCCATGCGGACAGAGACCCAGGCCCCTGGGATAGGACCCTGACAAGGCTTCATATCCATCTCTAACATGCATCCATCCTCTAAGCACCTTCCGCCACGTCGCCCCGAAGTCTCAGATTCACAAAGCCTCGTGTTGGGACCTAAAAACACTGAAAGCCTCGCTGTTCCGCTGCCAACAGCTCTGTAATGATTACTCAGACACCACAAGAATCATCAGGGCAAAGAGCGTGTTACGCCATTTTCTGTTTGGCCTCTGAGGGTTGATAGGCAAGGCTCCATTCATGAGGCATTACGGCTCTGGATCATTGGATTCTTTTCATTTAAAAAATATATGCAGACTGAATCATTCAGCATGCACAGTGTTAAGCTGACTGGTTTTATTTTTGTGGGTCAATCATATTAAATGTACTTTTGTTGCTTCTGAGGAAATGGACGTCCAAAAATGATGAGAAGTGGCAATATTTCAAAACTAACTTTTAAAACTTTTAATACCACGTTCTAAATGGTAGGCATCTCCCGAAGAACCAAGAATGTTTTTAAGAGATGTTCATCACCTCAAGAACATTCTTGTAGTCATACTGGCAGCAGCAAAGCATGGAGGTGGGACGGCGACGGATGGCTTCACTCTTCCTGGGGATGAAAACCAACCTGGCACCTTTAGAAAGTGGGGTCAGGGCTGATTCAGCAGCAACATCTCCAGATCTTGGTGTTCATGGAGCAGCTTTGACTGACCCTTTGGGAGTCTGCGAGGGGTCCCACACACCAGCTCGCCCTCCATCAGGTTCATCTTTTCGGCGTTGCCGAAGAAGGCCGCGCTTCTCTATAAACCCCTCGTGCAAACGAAGCCTTTGGCCAGTGACGTTATCGAAGTAGCCATCAATGACTGTTTCCCTGGGAATCTACTCACGAATAACAAACAAATGAGCGGGCTGGTGTCCGAAGTGGTCGCGGGCTTTTCACAGCTCCAGGCCAGAGATCAGATTAACTCCCTGAGATAAACTCCCTGAGATAAACTCCCATAAGGAACGTGAGTGAACTGTAGGGGTGACATCATCCTGTCAGTTTCACTATACCAACCCCCCTCCTGCCCCCCCACTAGAGTGAAGAAGCGGGCTCTCTGTGGTGGAGGTGGGGGTGACATCACCCTTCCTGTACAGGGCCTTGGGATCTCCGGGGGCAGCTACATGGGGGGGGGGGGCCTGATGCTGCGGCCGGCCATTTCCTTGCATCCTTGCAGCTGAAATACACTCCAAAGCTGACATCAGAATTCCTGTCATCTCCCACACTCTTCGACTTTTCATTTTTCCCTTAAAAAAAAAATAAAAAATGAATCGCTATGTCCGCTCTTCCACCATTTTACCAGTGGGCGGGATGGCCAATCGGAATATGTAACTTTAATTCGACTTAAACATATATTTTCCCTCCACTTAACGGGTTTGCTAAAACTGGAACTGACGACATGAAAAGCCGCGTCCGTGGCCCCCGCTGCATCCTGCATGTGGAAATGCACCCCCCCTCCCCCCGACCCTCGAGGGCACGCGGGTCCACATGCTGGCCGCCGTGCTAATGATCCGCTAAAGACAAGTGGGGCGATGGTAACGACTAAACGGCGGCTGCCACTGAGGGCAGGAGAACCTGAAGAGACGCTAAAGCTAAGTGCTAAGCGTCCCCCTCTGGCGCGCGCCGAGATGCGTTTACTAATCAAGACACGTCTGCGTGTGTATAATTTGGTCTGCAGGAATAATTTGTGCTGACGACCGAGAGTTTTACCGGAGTTGTTTTAGAAGGTTCCTCTCTTCAGAAATAAAGGAAATCAACAGATTCAGAGCACAACTTGGACTACAAAAACCAATCTGGAAATAATTATCGTCTGCAGTAAACGAAGCGTGATTGTCGAATTACCGCAGAAATGTGTCAGCTCATTCTCATTCATTTCTAAAGGGCTTTGGGTGCGATACGACGGCAACAACGGAGCAGCAGGGACTTTGTTTTCGCACCTTTATTTACCCATCGCTCCGAACATAAGTGGCAGCGTGATCAGGGGTGCAAATGACAGCCACGGTCCAAACGCATGGGCTGCCTGGACCCGTATCGTAACGCATCACACAGGCCCAGGAGAAGGAATCTTTCTTATGGTAAAAGAAACTACAACTTGAACAGCACGTGTTTCTCCTGCATTTATGGTCATCGTTTGGGAAATTCGAGCCAGTGTGCCGCAGGGGTGTAAGTCACGGGGAGGTGGGGGGTTGTAAGCCCCCCCAATAATCAAAAACAGCCAATACAACCGCCTGGGCCTCCCTAAGTGCGTGAAGACCACAACTCCCACCCCCACCCCCCCCAATGCAAAGTGATCCCCTTGGCAGGGGGTCTAGCTATTGCAGTGTTCAGATTCCTTCTACAGCGATGTATGGGGGGTGCAGTTTACAGGGACATTTTTGCATTACACAGGGGTACTGCTGGAGATTTCAGTCCCCATAAAAGCATATCATACGGCACCCCCCCCCAAAGCAGATTAATCCAAATTTTTTTAGGGCCCCTGTCACTCAGTGGCCCTTGGAATCATTCCAACTGTCCCCCGCTTTAAGGTGCCTCTTTGTTACCCCACCATCGATTATCACCAGTGTGGACCGGTCCATAGCATGAGAGGTGATCACATTCCTTCCACTTTGAAATCTGTTCTGTACTATAAGTCTTTACTCCTTCACACGTTGTCTGGTAATACCCACAAACAGGGTGTCCTCTCAGCCGCGGGACCTTGCTCTATGTATCCCGCAGGAGAATGCAGCTGAAGAAGAGTAGCTTCCTTCAGGAACTAAACTGGCAAGATCACTCCCTATTCCCGGCCACTTTACCACCTGCTGCGTTGGTCACCCACTGTAGAGATTTCGGTAGGCGCCTGCTGGCACACACGCCATCCGCGGGCACACACGCCATCCATGGGCACACACACCATCCGCTGGCACACATGCCATCTGCGGAGCTAAACCTCAGCAAAGCCGCTTTCCTCTACCTCCCAGCCCCGGAGCTGCCCTGCCGAGTCATCGGCCACCTTCTCGGCGCTCGGATCAATTAATTTGACTAAATGCCAGCTGCTGGCGGTGAGGCGCGCGCGGCTGATTAGCCACCGCGATCACTTACCAGCTTGCGGTTTTTGATAAGGCTAATTAGCGGAAGCTGGCGGAGAAAATCAATGCAGTCTCACAAGTCAACGCACACGCATGAATAAGGAAGCCGTGTGCCACGCGGGGAGCAGTGAAGGACCGATTATTAATTTCACAGTGTTGCTGCTTGATCGACAGACATAATAAACAGTGCATCCGTCTGTTATTCTGAGGCATTGTTGTTTGTACAGGGGTTGAGATGGGGGTTACGAGTCTGTTTTAGCCCCTGCGTAGTGTGCGGGGGGGGGTATAAATGGTGTTGGTCTGTAGGGTTTCCATGTCGTTTGGGGGAAGCTGGAGTCTCAGTGTGCGACAGCAATTGCTAGTCAGCTCCATGCAGCGTATTCACATTCTGTTTATGGCTTGGTCCTAATTTACGCTCTATGTCTACGAATCCAAAGAAGAGCTTAGCAAATACATGGTTGAGAAGCAGCACATGTAGCTGCCAATTGTGCATTTCGCTAGTTTTCCTGAGCTATGCGACTGTGTGAACATTCATTTGCAAGCTTCCACCACCAATATATTTGAGCTACCATTTGGTTTATAGCAGCTTCATTAACTTATCGGCCTGTAACTATCTTGGTCTGTCCCTGAGTAGAGCTGTGACTAAACCAGCCTCAACTCAGATGATGGGATTTGTTGATTGCAGGAAAAGTATCTAGTCTTGAGTGACTGGAGTCTAGACCAGGGGTGGCCAATCTTATCCACAATGGGCCGGTGTGTGTGAGGGTTTTCGCTGCAACTCCCTAATTAGATTACTAAATTGGACTGATTGGCTGAAGAGTCCACACACCTGAACAGCTTTGTCAAAGCTGGGATAGCAAAGATTATCCCTAAAAACAGCACACACACACCGGCCCTTTACGGATAAGACTGCCCACTCCTGGTCCAGACTATATCTAGACAGTGATTTAAACACCCCTGCTCAGATCTTCCTTGATTACTCGGGTCTTGGACGTCACAGTAAGGGCACTTTGTGCCTCTGTGTGCTGCTGGTAATGTCTGACGACAGATTCCCGTCTGTCAGAATAGATGCCGATCTGCCTGTTTGACTTTGTTATTAGTTCACATGGGTAATGAGGTCTCAGCCACGCATGGTGATTTAAATGCTTGTCGCATGACGGAACATTGTGCCTTCAGACAATAGCATGTCCTTCAAATATTTGTATTAGTGTGTCGGTGAGGCTCGACTCTGAGAGGTTTGATAACGGCCCCGAACGCCTGAACCTCCGCTCTGTCGTTCTGGCACTGCACGTGACACACGTTTGGCAGTGGCGAAATTAATTTTCCGAGTGTGGCAGTAGGTCAAGGTGTCCGGCTGGTTCATAAACGGAAGGGAAAGGATTGACGGGGGGAGAAAAAAAAAACACAAAATCAGAAGGCCAAAGGGGTGCTGGACGAAATGATTGGTACCCCTGGTGATGACCTGGAAGGGCAGAATTTAGCCTGGGGGGTTCTCAGTGCTGATACTTAAGAAATGGACTTTTAATTCTCATCCTTAAGGCTGGGGGTAAATGTATATACGAATGCCCCACGAAACTTGACGCACAACTAAAGGTTAGTAATTATGCACGGTGATGCACATCAGGTCATGGTGCTCAAGGCTTTGTGACACGGCCTAATGGATCTCATCTTCAGAAAGGCCTACGGGGTATGACCCGCCTGCTCAGCGAATGGCAAGGCCGGGTCCAGCCACTCCTCTTCGCAACTGGAGCGAAGGACACTTTCACTCGTCAGTCGAAAAAACAGGACAAAGAACGTCGTCAAACTACTGCTGTCCTTCATGATGCAGTCAAAAAACTGGAGGCAAACCCCCCCCCCCAGTTTGGCACTATTTTCTCAGACATAGAGGTTCAAAAGATGAATCATTCAAATATCATAGCGTTGGTAAACAAATAACTTCAGTCCCAAGTAGTATTTGGTATAAATGTCACCTTGTGTTAAGACGCACATGCTTGGCTGCACTTGGGGGTACTTCCTGGGCTCATTTTAATGGGGGCGGGCGACACTTTTAATTTTACATGTAAAAATACCTTCTCTGCCAATTTATTTTACAAATGAGACAATGAATGCATTAAAGATAAAAACAGCAGGTTCTGAATGATACCATGACACAAACAGCCGAGTATATTGTGGCAAACAAATGCAAGGTGTCTAAGGCTGGATGGGAGGATTGTTTTTTGTAGAAAAACTGAAAAAAATAGGGATGAGGATCCATTTCATAACAACATAATTTGCTGATTGAAAACAAACCCTAAAAGGGACGGTGCACATCACACAGCGTGCTGACCCTATTTGCAGCATAGCGTAGCTGCCTAATAAGGGGCAACTGGGATTCATTACCTGGAGTTCATGCTAGCACTAGGCTAGTGCTAACCCAGTCCTTCACCATTGCTTTGCTAACACACCATAAGCTATCTATAATCTATCCATTTTCCAACCGCTTCCCCTTATCAGGGTTGTGGGGCTTTCTGTAACATATGAGGGGGGGGAGGAAAGGTCAACCAGGTGTATGTGAGTATCTTCTTATGAGTTTATACACAACACTGGAAATCGGATAATGGACATAGTTATTTATATTCCGAAACAGATAAAAGGACAGATGAAGGAGTGACAATGGTACATTAAGACCGTTTGCCAGTTTGCTGCAAGCCACTTCACAAGCGAACAAAGTCTGCCAGCTGCCGGCTAGTTTTCTTTATTTTATTTACTTATCTTTTTTTTTGCCCTGGAGCTGGTGCATAATTTTCCCAGCATGCCATGGGGAGCAACAGAACCGGAGCAGATGCTTTTGTGGTTAATGGCTCCGGCACAGCCGAGCCAAGGCAGCGCTCTGCTCTAGTGAGAAGGACGCCCTCTTCCTGCTAGCTAAGGTCGTGGGACACGAAAGCACCTGATGAGCACGGATGAGAGAAAAAAAAAACCACCCCGATTGTCATGCATGTTTGGAGGCTGGAGCTGACCCTGGGATTTTACCGCAGACGGGGGTGACGGCATCATGGCCGCTACGCTGTCATGATCTTGGATTTAAATAGCTTTTCCCTCACTGCTTTAATGCTTTCTGAGTAGGTCTTCAGCGCTTTAGTGAGCGTATCAAATGAGCGTCTCTTGAGACCTCTCACCTGCACAGCGTATAACAGAGACGTGCGTACACACAATGCGCATTACCTATCAAAGGCAGCACCAGGCTTCGCATCAGACTGCACGCCAGATGCATTCGATGATACAGTCACGTGTACTTGGTCAATTTCAGCAAATTTTGCCAGCCCACAAACCCATTGGCCTACCGGGAAAATGTCCAGCACGCCAGAAGACCAGTACAACCCTGCTGGTGACAGTCTTAATTAACGCATCAATAAGTCGATAGCGTATTATTGTGGAAATTGATAGACTGACTTGATTATCTATCACTAGCTTTGCAGGATTTCTTAAGCTCACCTTTTCATCCCCTGACAACGCAGCCTGTCAGATATCTCACGGTTACAGTTCTCATTGACTCGTAGCTCATCACCGAACAAAGATTTTTGCGGTTTCCATCAAAGCACGAAACACTACAGCTGAACTTCCATTCATCAAGGACCATCAAGGTAAGTGGTTAAGTCATCCATTCATTCACCCATCCGTCCCTCAGTTTCACAAATGCTTTACATAACAGGGAGCCGTGGCAGTTGGAATTTTAATAAAAATACCCATATGTGAAGGTAAAAAAAAATCCTTTTCCTTTTAAACTCACTTTTTAAACTACACACTTGGCCATTCATTCAGTACCGACGAACTCCACGCACATTATGTTCAGTTTGGACAAAGTGCACCATGTCTATGTGTTTGCCTTGCCACTGTGATAGCAGTTGTAATTTTGGCCCAGTGATAGCTTGCTTCAGATGATATACGTTACCAGTCAAAAGCTTTTACACACCACCGATTTCCACTTTTCCATTTATTTTATAAACCGCATATTTTTCATTCTTCTTAAGCTTTGGAAAGTTGAGTGAACAACTATAAATGAAAATATAAGTCAAACGATACAGGTTTCCTTTAAGTATGGAAAGAGTTTGTAATGGTGCATGTCTGACATCCTATTAACTGGTTCTGTGGTGATGGTAGAGTCAAACTCTGGGCTGTCCTTCAACTTTAAATACACTAGCTACCTGTTTCATCCCATGAAACAGAGCAGTATTTAATGTCCCTTGTAGAAAGAATGCCTCGAATTTGCTCTGCTGTTACAACTGCTGGAGGAGGCCAGTTTGATGAATAAAAGATTTGGCATTTTCTTGCCAGTAAATGGCACTCAAATGGTGAATATACTGCAAGTTTGTTAGCAAAGAATTTTGAGTGTATTTTTACTGAATGGTGTATAAGTAACATGCAAATGTAGAAAATCTTACTGAGTGCAAAAACTTTTGACTGGTCGTGTACCCCGTTAATTTGCAGGAGCACAATAATTCCTCATCTCCGCCCATCCCCTTGTCCATCTATATCACCTGTAGCTGTATTTTGCCTGTCTCACTGTCATCGCAGGTGATGGCCAGTGATGGGAGCTAGATGTCCCCAGCTGGGGACTATTCTGGGGGACCGACTGCAGAGCAACGAGCCGCGATGGCAGCTGCGGCCAGGATGTCAGCACAAACTGCACAGTCAGTCCTGCCACATGATTGGAATGCCATTCCACACCCTTCACACTGAGAACTCTGTGCCTGGATGCTCAGTCAGCGTGATCAACCATACCCTTGCGTTCCTCCTCTGTCATCCGGCAGCACTGGGACAGCGTGGTCGGCTGGTGGGACGCTTCCTAATCAGACCAGAGTTTAATCCATCTTAACCGTCACTGAGCTGCTGAACAATCCAACTAAACCGGTTCCAACATAAAAGACTAAACACCTTATAATCCTTTTGCACTCATGTCAGCATTCCTCATACCCCTAAATCCACAGTTTAAGATGGCTGGTCCTTAGACGTGTGAGTGGGGGTGG
>JABFEB020000041.1:4538135-4554787 GCA_019775895.2 Stomatorhinus ivindoensis
GGGGTGCACGATCCCTTAAGCCGCCACTAAGCCTTAAACGCTATATGAAGGCTCACCGCGTCTAAGTAACACATACGCATCTACGCTTACGGCTTTTACCTCTGATTAGGTATTTCAAAGCCCAGCATAATTAGAAAATCCTCCTATTATTAAAACTGCCTGTTTATTGTGGATTTTAGGTACCAATACTGCCGCCAATGCGAACTAAATTATGCTAAATTCTCGCCACACATACCTGTGACAACCCTCATTAATCAATGCAAATATAATCATCTATTCAGCACACAGCATATTAGAATTTATATAATTATATAGATATGGAATTATGAATACTAACATGACAATGTCATTTTAGAACCAATTCTCCCCAAAAATAGTTGCATATTTTCAAAAATCTATCTATTAAGACAGTGTGCATTAAATTATACTGCTTAGTGTACATTTCCAGACTTTTTACATACCTCAATCCTTATTTAATATAAAAAAACAAAAATACTTTAGCAGTGCACTGGATATATTCTAACTTTATAGAAGTAAAAGAGAAAAATGGAACAAAACAAAAAAAACGAGAACACTGAGGAATCGTGAGCGATTACATTCGTTTGGGGTGGATCAGTACTGCCACCTGTTGCGCAATAACGGAATCGTCCATAGTCACCCAAGACGTGCATCCATAGTTTCTATGTTTCAGCAAGTATTCATTTACATGAATCACGGAGGTCATATTCCTTAACACTTATAAAATAATGCCTATGCCACGTGATAATATTTGTCTATACAAATCTATAATCCTGGCGCAGAGACACAATACTTCACAAATAGTATTAAACTAGGAGTAAATAATGAACATAAACTACTCACTATTTCACGCGCCACAATTATCTTACTGGTTTCAGTTAATTAACTTAGGACTGTGGGGGAGGGCAACCCCCTAAATTCATTAGCGTTCTTACTCACCAAAAGCTGTTGGGGCAGAACATTCCAGAGAAACAGCACTGTTTCTTTTGTTTTTATTTCTTTTGTGTTGCTTTTGACACACACTGCCAACCTTTCTTGTGTAAAAAGATATCTAATGCTGGACAGCAAATACGAAAAGTCAAATTAACTTTCTGTGTACGTTTCAGGGAGTGGGTCATGTAAGGCAAATATACATTTAAACAGATTCAGTACAGACAAACTCTGACGGTGCGTTTTGTTCTTGTACATATTTGCGGTATTAAGTTACAGGAAGGGCCGCTGCGAAGTCCCAGCTGACGGTGGCTTCGGGGTAATGCGCCCTGGGAGCAGCCGACATGGCGCTGGCACGGGGTTGCCAGAGAGTGCGCCCCCATGTGGTAGGGGTAGTTAGTGAACAGGGCCGGGGTGGGGAGCAGCGAGTGGTTGTTGCTGATCGCTCAGGAGAGATGCAGGGATGACCAAGAGGAATATATCTATAAATTACATACGCAGATGTACGACGGTGTAAAGACAGAATCCATTTCTGCGCGGACTGGCAGCATTCCAGATAAAACATTTCTAAATAATTCAATAAAACTTTAGTTGCGGTAACGACCAGGGCCATTTTCCTTGGGTTTACGGAAAATGAGCCGCATTTGCTGGAGGTTTATTAATGTTCTGTGTGACTGGCTGGAAATATTCCCGGAAGGGAGGAAGAGGCGCGTTTCCCACAGGGACAATGGTGTGAGACAGAGAGGGATGACAACCATTATGCATTGAGTCACGATGCGGAGGGGGGGTCTCGGTAAAATGTGCCGACCCGGGGAGGAGGGTCACGGTAAATTGTAGCGAATTGTGCGCAATCGTCTGTTAGCAAAAATGGGAACTGTGTGAAATTCGCCGACCGGAGGTGACCCCTGCTGTGATGGGATCCACCGACTCCCCCATTACTGCCTTCCGTTACAGCTATTATTATTATGAATGAAGGAATTAATTAATTAATGGATTAATTACTTAAAAAATGATGATATCGGTAGCGACATTTTCTGCACCTCGATTATATTCCATAAACTAAGCTAAAGATATCGCACTGGGATATATGACATTATTTTGGAAAAGTCATCTTTGTAGCCATAGACAACCAAAACGCGCAGAAAACTTGATGGGTGCAGGGTGATGTACCAATAAGCACGCTAATTAAAGAAAGAAAATACAGAAAAACAGCAGCAGGCAGCAATGTTTTAGTATTCTAGCTTCTATGTATCGATTTACGTCGATAAGAAATGGCGTCAAGTACAGGAAACATGATCTGTGTTTGAGACAAACGGCTGGAAATGCAGCCACACCTCAGTACTGCAACCGAATGGAGCGACAGACAGAACGGAAAGACATGTAATCTGTTTTTAAACAGCCGTTGCAATGTAATTAAAATATTTAAAACCTGAATTTCTCAATCGAAATATTCAATTTGATTAATGATACAAAATTTGGATAAAAGTAACAGCTACGCGACTGACTGACTGACACTAGCAACAAATGTACTGATTTGCAGAGAAGCAGATTTTTAAGCAAACAATTGTACATCTATACTATCAAGACTCAGGTGCAAAGGAGTTCTTACGCAGCCTCACCTCATACAAGGAACATCTGACAGTATTTAAATGAATTAACAACAGAGAGACGACTTGCAATTGCATAGGCCTGGTCAGGCCCGGCACAGCATGGCGTAGTGACCCCCCCACGTTCAATATGAGTACAAAAGCAAGGAAGCGCACAGCACGATGCATTTCCCTGAAAAATCACGGGGAGGCGCAGTTTTACAGAACACGCGTAATGTGAGAAGGCCGCTGGGCAAATGCTAACGCTAGTTCAGCATTTTTTTAACCAACGTTTCGCAAAGTCGACGACGCTACATTTGAACGCATTCAACTTTACCGCCTGAAAAATACAAAAGATGGTCATTGTTGACAATGCATCTGTTAGCATACTTCAATTTACCTGTACCACAATAATTCTTCATTTTTTTACGCATGTCTATGACTTTATAGGCCATTTTCCCATATAACCAAAAATTAGCTAAATGGATTTTTTCTCACAATCTTTATTCATGCCCAAACTTGTAATCATGCATATTCATGACATTTTCTGACAGACAGGACACCAACAAGGTAGAAAACCAACATCATTCCATCTACTAACGGATACAGACAATAATTTAGAAACCAACGACAACACAATGCATCGTTCAAATATTTTGGTTTTAAAAAGTGTTAGATCGTGTAAAAGTACAAAGAGAAAAATTTACAAGGACATAAGTACGATATTACAACCTTCGAACATTAAAAATTAAAAACAAGTTTAAAACAGGAGCTTAAAACTGCCATAAATGCCATTCCAGTCTCACATTGCCTGCATATAGTGTAAGGTTTAAGAGCACCAGAATTCATATTATTATTATTATTATTTTTAATGAAAAATGTAATAAATCAAATAAAGATGGGAGTGTCTTTGCAAATGGCCGATAATCAGCATCCCTTCTGCTCATCTTGTGAGGATTTCATGAAACTCTGGCAGAAAACGGTGACTCCAAAACTACCCTAAACCATCACGCATCTCCATCATCCTGCTGTAACAGTGAGACCTTCACCAGCATATATAACCATACAGTCTTTTGGGATCAATCTATACAGACTTCAGCTCTATATCTACTTCAGCATGGGAGGCTCTTGGATGAGAGTCTGTTGATCCCTGGTCTGTATGTGAGAACAGCAGGCAGACCGACAACCGGAAAACACAGACCTGCCCATGGTTTACAGACGCCAATCACATGTATAACTAAATAGCTACACCGCTTAAATGCTACATTGAAGCTGAGTAAAACCTTTCTTTTTTAACTTATGGGGGCCCTGTCCTAGATACATGCTTTGGATATTGGGGGGGGGGGGTGACAAATGCCTGTTGCTACGTTGTTGGCTAGTTACGCATATTTGAGTATAGATATTATGAATGAGATGAAATATATGCACTGCCTGTTTTTTTTTTTTGCTACTGGGAAGTCTGACACAAAATGAATGTCAGTGAGCTATTCCTATTTAATGCTGATACAGTACAGGATGGTACCACTAGGTGTTAGAGGAAGCAGGAGCAGTTGTCTTATAGGTGCTATGGAGGCAGTGAAGATCAAGATAGCGATGTAATATTTGATCTGCCACCAGGGGGAGCCACAATCCTTTGGGCCGTGCGCCTTGGAATGTGGTCGTCCATCTGAGTTCCTGTAAGAGAAAAATGTGGGATGATGTGTGGCTCTGATTGGTTTAAAGTTTGTGTTCTTTGTGTTTTTCTTTGCAGAAGTCACAGGGATGGCGTCTTGGAGTCGGTAGGAAGAGCGCGTAAATAACAGGTGTGTAACGGATCGTGCCGCTTCCTGGGAAACAGTAACAGAAGGGCCCCTCCCCGCAGATTGTTCCTTCGATTGGGGCAGATGATGCAAACCCAGGCCTTACCGGAGAGCGTGAAGCCGGACTGGTGCAGGTTCCGGGCCGGTACGATCTGGGCCTTCCCGGGACATGTGGATCCCCGAGGGTTCGGTGTGGCCGGCACGGACATCGTCGCTCCGATGACGTCATGCACAGGTCCATCGTAAAGACCCCTCGGGACGCCACGGGCGTCGGCCATCTTTCAGGAAGACAAAGAGGATCGGGCCAATAATATGGAGCGAAAAGCAACAAGTTACCAGGACTCACGTCTGCCTGAGAAGGTCCTCCACGGAGGGATTGTGGGTATTGGCTGCCGTCGGAGAGCTTTTGCCTACCAGCTACCCGTTTATGCACTAACCACTGGAGCCACCAGGCCTGCACAGATATAAGCATCAGGACGCCTGCTCATTTCCGGGAACTATTAAAGTTATGCTGATTTCACATAAATGCGTTTGGGGAAAAGTGGATTCCACATTCTGTGATTGACATCAAGCAGAGCCAATTAAAATGGTGTGGGGCGAAACGTTAGGTACCGCCCCCTTCACCAATCACAGTTCGAGAGTTTTATAAAGGATCCAGGACGCTTATATGGTGCCATTTAAATCCAGGCTATTCAAATCAGGGCCCTCGAGGGATTTCGACCCTCCCTTTACCCGTGAGTCAGGTGTGAAGCTTCTGGCCAATCAGAATCAATAATTATTAAACTAACAGCTTGGGAGAATGGAAAACACAGCCTGGATTGGGAATCGAGGGAGAGTTGAAGAGCCCTATTTAAACCACCATATTCTGCCAGATCTTCTGTGTATGTGCAAACCAAAGGTGTCAGTCCTCTGTGGAGACCATGCGACCCCCCCCCCCCCGCCAGCTCACCCGATTCCTGGCCTTGATCCGCTTGTAGACGAAGTCTGGGAACGACTTCCTGGGAATGAAGCGACCGGTTCCCTCGGTGACGTTAAGCTTTCCTCCCTCCAGCACTACCTTCCCCTGGCTGATCACCACGGCTGGGACTCCCTGGCACTCCATGCCCTCAAAGATGTTACACTCGACCACCTGCAGGGGGAGCCATACATACCTCTGCGTAAACGTATCGTCCCGACATATACGTCAAGTTGTAGCAGACTGTATAATCCAAGTGAATGCACGTTTGTTAATTTACTTGTCGGCGTACGGATCCCTACCAGCTTGTGCGATTTTGCAGAAAATATCCTGGTCTCCTTTGGGTTCCAGATGACGATGTCGGCATCGGAGCCCACGGCGATCCGACCTTTACGGGGGTACAGGTTGAAGATCTTGGCGGCGGTGGTGCTGGTCACTGCCACGAACTCATTCTCATCCATCTTTCCCGCTACCTGCAGAGGAGCCCTTGGTTAAGTCCTTGGGACATAGGGGGACCATGCATATGTTGTTTACGAGCCGCGTCCGTGTGCGAGTTTGCCGCTCCACGAAGCCCACGTTCCTCACCACGGCCTTCTCCCAGACGATCGACATCCGCTCCTCAATCCCGTTTGTACCTTCCGGAATCAAGGTGAAGTCGTCCTTTCCCACGGCCTTCTGGGCCGTCGTGAACGTGCTGTGGGCACTGCCGGTAACTTGGAGGTCCCCGCTGGCGGTTAAACACGCAGGAAGAAGATCAGAAAACACGCCGCAGTACAAAAACATTTGCGCTTCGGTAGTTTGTTTCTCATGGTCATGCAACGAGAAAGTGACTGGAATAAAACAAACAGAAATAAAAACAGGAAATGAATGTAAACAGACAAAGTCATTATTGGCAGTGAAAGGACAAACCAAAGTGGTGTTAGAATATACTCAACTGTAATGTAAATGTAAGGCAGAGCCAGACACTCAAGTTGCTTTAGAGAATTATTAATAAATGGTAAATGATCTGGTAAAGATGATAATACAAATACAACTACTACTAATAATAATATATAATAATAATAATGATAGTAATAAAGTGTATTAAGTGTGAGTATTACTGTTGCTATGCTACCCACCAGGAAAGCAGAGAGTTCAGGTAGTCCACTGTGCTGGGGTCAGAGCTGATTGGTGGTGACATCACATAGGCGGCGGCCTTGGCCCAGTTCTTGCTCCAATAGTGTGAGCCGTCGGCGCCCAGACTGGCTGCGATTGGCTCGCCGTACACCACCATGCCTGGAAGCAGCCACGGGGGCGTGGTCAGCAGAGGTGGAGCCAAAGGGTTGGCCAGGCTCCAGTTTCAGTAGAGAGTGTTTTACAGGAGACATTTAAGATTAAAATGGCGTAATAATTGAGAGGTGCTTACTGAACCCACGTTTGGATATTTCCTATCAAAACTCTTACAAACCTCAAACCTTTTTTGCAGGAAATAATGCGATAATGTTACCCGCAAGAATGCAGGCAGTGCTGCATGGACACATGCATGGAGGTGCTGCGTCCTGCGAGGGGCCGTGTCACCTTACCCTTCCTCCTGGCCTGCGCGATGACATCGGCGGCTGACTTGCTCATCACCTTGGTGACGTAGAGGGGGCAATTTGCCTGCTTGCTGATGGTGACGGCGCGGTACACGGCCTCCGTCGCCACCTGCCGACGCCATTGAGTCATCAGCGTAATGTCGGCCGGCCAGACATCGACCCCTCCCATCTCGGGACCCACCCCTTCCAAAGACCGACCACTGGACCCACTGCAGGCCCATCAGAATCAGTACCAGTGTATCTCTGTACCTCTGCCCCGATACTGTAATTGCACTTACTATGTCCATTTGCCTACTCGTGGTTTACTCGCTGTGCTGTGTTTCCCTCACTGTCCGCTGCAGTTTGATCTTACACTGGATGGGACCGAAAGCACTGAGACAAGCTCCATGCCCGATGAGGGTGATCAGTAAAACTGGATCTGGCGCCGCCCCAAAGGCCTGTGTTTGCCTCTAGCTAGTCCTGCCTTCTACTTACGTCTTACTAAATCTTTACTAAGACGTTACGGCCAGAAGGGGTCCTCACTTTTAAAATAACAGCAGAAGCTACAAATACATCCCTGAAGTGACGGTCAGAAGGCCGACGTGTAGCTGAGCATGGAGGACCCCAGGCTGGTTCTGTCCCTTTAAGTCCCATCAGCAGCCGCCCCCTGTACCCCCCCCCCCCCCCCAGGCTCACCTCCTCAGGGTGGCTCAGCAAGTGTCCCTCAGGGCCTGTGACTCCAAGGTCCAGCATCCTCTTCTGCTCCTGGATGCCGAGGGAGACAGGCCAGTCACTCTAAAGCAGCAGTCCCCAACCGGTGCGCTGTAGCCCCCTACTGGGCTGTTCTGGTAACTGACGGTGTGCAAATAAATCTTGCTCTCGCTTCATGAGAAGCTTAAAAGCAAAGCTACAACCGCCAGAAAACAGATGAAACTAACGAAGCACAAACAGTCGCATGAAAGTAAAAGGAGAAAATGCTGTACAGCAGTGAGTATTTTTTGTCTGGATTGCAACACTTGCTGTTTCACGAGCTGAATGAGCATGTTCATAAAAACCCAAAATAGTACTTTTACCAAAGCACCACAAATGTGTAAATGAACTTTCTCTTGTATTCAGATTAAGCTTTGCTCATTGGCATTTGCCTACGTTGCTAATAACATGCAGTGAAACTTCAGTGTAAGTGTTTGTGTAGTTAACTTTGTTTGACCTGCAGGTTTCAACTTGGGAGTAAATCCTCATGCAGCACAAAGACCAAACTATGACCAGACACCGCAAACTTACCCTCCTGAATATTCTGAGTATGTCCCACTGTTACCTGGGCAATTTATAAATTAATATGATAGTGACTGGCAATAAAGGTTTAGGTCTGACTATTTTGAATTCATAGCCAGAAACTCAGAAATAGGGACGAAGAGGGAGGGATAAAGGTCTCAATTCCGGAAAACAGAGAGCAGCCCCTGTATCTGTCAGATCTCACCAAGTGCCTGATGGGAAATAATGCTGGAGAAAAATGCTTTGAAGCTCACAAATTGCAAGATGACCATGTGCTGTCAATCACTGTCTGCTTTCATCCCATTGGACGTCACTGGCAGTGGGAGACTGACAGCTCATGATAATCCATCCTGACTTTCAAAGTTTCCCTTCTCCCACCGCATCATCCCGTGACACTCCTTCTCAGGGCTGATTGCATTTCCGCTGTCCTGATCCACGAGCAGATCTCGATGGGCAGACCCTTCGTCGGCACCAATCATCAGCTCGCTCGGCACCGATCTGGATCAGTGTCTCTAAGCAGAGCACCATCCAATCTTAAAGACCTTGACGTGAACAGTAGCGGATTCGCATTGTTTGGCTTATAAGACTGGCCAGGCCCACCTCGTCGACGATGTCCCCGTTTTCGGCGTGCACCTGGGCGATGGCTCCCAGGTCTCTGAGGATACTGAAGATTTCATACATCTGTTTATGGAGAACACAAAGTCAAGCCTCACGCGCCCGCCAGTGGGACAGCGTAGCAGATTACCAATTATAAATCACGGTTTGGGTCAGCCTCACCTGTGTATCAGAGCTCTGAAATTTGTCTTTATAGGACATAAAAACCAAAAAGGAATTGATACCTGAAAGAAAAGTGAAGCACAAATCACTCATCTCAAGATTTTGACAGACAATGTAACTGGGGTACAACATTGGTGAATGTAACAGGATGTAAACCTTTAGATGATTCGTGGGCACTGAAGGCTACCCAAACCCACTTTCCTTTTTTTGTCACCACACATGCTCATTTGGGACCTCCAGCTTGCTTTGAAGCAAAGCTCATGGGAGCTTTACTTACACAAATATATACTGAAGGCAGAAGGAAAAATGATTGGTTCAGGGAGATAACCAATCAGATTGCAGAGGAGGTGTGTCCAAGCAACTACAGGTGGCAAGATCAAGCCATCTGATTGCCTGCTTCAGCCTTAAAATTAGTCCAGTGACAGTGATGGGAATATTGGCACATTCTTAATTTGGACCATCAAACAGCATATTATTGTATTGTGCTGTTGATATATATTTATTTTTTGGACTTTTACTTGGCAATATGGAACCCTAGAGGATTGAGTATTGAGTCTAAAACCAAAGTTTTCATTTTTATTTTGTCCCAACGATGTCGTTGGCATTTGTAAATATCATTTTTCTGTCTGAGAGGGGACAACATTGTAGTGACACGTGTGTAACTGTGGAGGGTGGGTTTCGGCTGTCGGGATGGATTAGCTAATGTGAGAAGTGAGAACCAGGGAGACTAAGCAAGGGTCTCTCACAGTCATCCCGATTATCTGACAGAAATAGGGCCAAAAACACAGGAGAATGAAGGTGGAATACTGACATCAAATAAACAAACACAGCCCCACACACACACACACACACACACACACACACACGCATGTCAGGTAAACATATCTTTATGGGGACGTTCATTAATTTCTATGGGAAAAATGCTAACGCTGACTATGACAACCTTAACCCCCACCCAGCCCTAACCAAAACCAAAAGTAACCAATCAAAATACAATACAATTTCGCATTTTTAGCGTTTTCATTGTAGTCACAGATTTTTATTAAACTGAGTTTTCCCTTACAGTTATATATCATGTTGTGGGGACATTTTTGTCCCCATAAGGTAAGATATACCCGCTCGCTTGCTCGCTCTCACACACACACACACACACGCACACACACACACACACGCACATATATATGTGGGACGCCTGTACGGTGGTTATGAACATGAGAACAGGCAGTCCCATAAATCCATAAAAACCCTGTAAGCTGCTTAGAATAAAAGTGTCTGAAATGCAGTAGAATCGGCGCCAAAGGCCCGCCTGCATTTTGAGACGCCCTTCATGGACGCACTGACGTTTGTCCCGGCCTGCTACAGGACACAGACAGCCGGCCTGAAAGCCGTCACCCTGAGGCTCCTGCCACGGCTCGTACCCTTGTCCTTCACCAAGGCCTCCAGTTCCTCCTCCAGCCCCTCATGCCAGCGCGTGATGTCTACGTGCAGGGAGTAATCGCAGCAGGACCGCCTGTCGGCCATGTCGCGCCACTGGTCGTACGCCGCCAGCAGGCTCGAACCCGGCTCGGGGACCACGTGGTCGACTGCAAAGGAGGACAGACGGAGAAGCTGGGAAATCCACAATATTCTTTCGATCTAACCACTGTGGCACCTTATTGGGTGAACTGGGCTGCCATCCTGAATCGCGTGCCTTTAAATATAGATTAACTGAAATCTTTCTGACAACTAAAATGCCTGGTGAAGCATCCTACTACTGAAAAACATGATGTCACTAACAAAGTTAATGAGACTGAGCTTGGGCGGGACTCGGAACACCATATCTCTGCAGGAAGCAAAGTGAGAGACCATCAACTGGAAGCTACTTCACTAAAAAAAGTCACCCATGCAAGCCTAATATATAATAAAAAGGAAACCATGTTATCACTTCTTTATAATTGTCCATTAATAAATTACAAACTGCTACAACCTAATTAATAACCAGATTATATACCGTTCATAAACTCTTTATGAGGGTAGTCTTACTGTAAAGCGGTATCGATAAATTTTAAAACATAAAAACGTAGGAAAATAAATGCAACAAAAATAACTAACTATTTTGGGTCAACAGTCCACAAAAAATGTCTGTTGTTTACCAGCCAAGAGTGGGTGAGTTGAAGGAAAAGCTTCAGACAAGCCAGCAGGGGCTGGAGTCACTTGACGGAACTAGAGATGACATGATTCTGCCACAAGGGACTTTTGCTCTGGGTTGACCGATTCGCCCAAACAACCTCCCCTGGTCCCGATGGTACATTGGGCCCCCTCCCGCTCTCCCCCCACGCCCTTCCCGTGACGGCAGAGGGTCCCACGTACTGATCATAGTGGTGCCGCCCATAAGTGCGGCCTGGGTTCCCTGGTAGAAGTCATCGGCTGGGTTCATGCCCAGGTGTGGAGCGTGGAGGCTGGTGTTCACATCTATTCCACCCGGGATGATGATGTGGCCGTAGGCATCGATCGTCTTCACTCCACCGGGGACCATCAGGTTCTCCCCAATCTGCCTGAATGGTGCATTCTAACTTGAGTTTGATCCAAACTAACTAGCTATCCAACAAGATTTGCTAAACTGGATTCATTTGGCTGAAGAGGTTTTGTTCAAGGACTCATTTTTCAAAGACATGGAGGAACAGATCTGCTGTACAACCATTTGCTGTATTTTTTAACCCCACTAGATGGTGCTCTCTGTTCGAAAAAGGGCACACAGCATGTCCCAAACAAACCAAGAGCACCATCTAGTGGGATCAAAAAATACAGCAATTGGTTCATGAAGCATAATTTTTTCCAGCACCTCAAGTTCTTCAGTGTACCCTTGATGGTCTTTCTTACAATTACATCAATTATAAGTGCTTATTAGTGCAGTTATTGTGGCTTCCATACATCCATCCATCTGTGTATCCATCCCACCGTGTACCCTGGTCATGGTCGAGGGATTTACATTTAAACCGTTAGTATTTATACCATTCAAAACCTAGCCACGGACTCCATTCACATTGCATTTGTACATATGTGAATGTATATTCTTACATTTAGAGCTCATTGGGGCTATTTCAGCTTAGAAGGCACTCTTGGCAAACTATCAGAAATTTTACCAAAAGCAGAATAACGGACCACCCAGCACTTACTTGATGACTCCGTCCTCCACGTAGATGTCAGCATAAAAAGACTGGTCATCGTTGACAATCTTCCCGCCTTTGATGACAAGACGATCACTCTGAACAAAAGGCACACGTTCATATTTTTAACTTCCTTCTGCATGAATCTTTCACCTCTGATGTAAATTTAGAAGGTGTGAAGGCGGCAGTAGATAAATGAATATTACCTTCTATAATTATACCAGAATTTTAATGAGGTACGGTGAAGCCTTGCTTGGCATACATATTATTCATTAGCTCACAGAGCAGCAGTTAAAGACATGAATGTCAATACAAACATACAAATGTGTTTTAACAAGTGCTGATAATGACGATAACCAAGGCCCAGTCTCTGTGGGGAGGTTCTTCCTCGATCCCTCAACCAAATTAAGTGTGTAACCTTGGAATTTTTCAAGCTGAGTGTCGTAATTCATTTCACATAATGTGGATCCGACGTGCACTCTTGCTGAACACCCATACTTACCGATTCGAGGATGATTATAGGTGATTTAAGGTTCCACTCAGAGCTTAATTGTACCTTAAAGTATACAAGGTCTCCCCTTTTGGGTTTTGAATTTGGGGAACTGTAGAGATTAACTCAATTTTCACTGTTTTGGTAACAAAATAACAGGAAACTTCAATATCTCACATTGCTTATTTATTTTATACATTGTGTATACCTTACCACAAAAAAGAAAACGTTACAGTTCATATTGCTGATGTAGAAACCTAATTCTTCAATAAACCGGTCAGCAGAACCCACCTAGTAAATAAACATAGCCAGTTAAAACTTGGCAAAGTCAGGCTGTGTAGGATGTTCTACAGTTTTTGTTTTGCTTCCGTAATATAATCGTTTACTGGACCGGCACACATCGGAACCTGCGGGAGTCGGTTTCAGCCATCGCTGCTTATTCATCAAACTACGCCCACGCCCCTCACCGCCACCCAGGGAGCCGTGGCGGCTCGGAGCCCGGGGCAGCGGGTCTGTGAAGTGGGGGAGGGGGTGTCCTCACGACTAGGGGGTAAAGGGAGAGACGGCGTGTTTTCCATGCTGTCAGCCCTGTCTGGCAGCCACGCTGTCATGTGGAGTTCCGAGGCTCCATTTTTAAATTTTTTACCACCACCCACCTGATGGATTCTTGAATCAGTTTTGTCTGAAAGAAGCTTTTTTGCTCTAGTGCACTGGTAGATGTTCCCTCCCCGCAGTCCATTGTACGGATAGCCTAATGGGACAAACCATCCCAGAGCCCATATGACGTCAGATAATTTATACGTAATCAAAATGAAAGCAAGTGTATCACAGGGATTTTTCTTAGAATAGCAAGCATTTGAAAACAACAGGAGAAATTACCCCTTTGCGCAGTTTTACGAAACCAAATTAAGACTTAATTGGCGCTGTGAATTTATTGAAATTATCCCAGTTTAAGACACATCTTATTATAAAATATTCATGTGCAGTCCTATGTTATAAGTATAAGGCTCATTTCAGATTGAGTCAAGTGGCTCAGCATATCAAAGTGACTATACGTTTATATTAATAAGAATTTATATCAATGATTTTTATCTGCATCCTAGCCGTTCTGGATTTTTCCCAGTGGAATCTGAAAACACATCACGCCGAGAAACCGCTTGTTCTGCAACAATAACCTGATGCAAAGTGACAATTTGAAGCGGCCATCCCGACACCAGGGGGTCTGTGGAGGGACAGACAGGGCATGAGCCACGACAAGGACGGAGAGACACTTGGACAACTCGGAAACTGCTGTTCTACGTGCTAACACTAAATTAACATAACGCCAAATAAATGTCCATACGTATTGCTCAATTCGGTGTACATTACTATAACTAACCTACATTGTATCTAACAACCCCGTTGAAATGAATATGGGTCACGACTGACAAAGCGGACAAATATGGTGACATGGTGAGTTTACTATACTCAAAATGATTAAAGGATGTTAAGTGATGCCGAGAAATCTTAAAATTGTCCTTTGAAGTATTTACCATATTTGTATGGTTACTATAGTCTGCTATCTGGTCATACAAATGAGGGACATTATTATTCTTAGGCCTATTATTATTATTATTATTAATAATAATATTCATGATGATGATAATAGCAATGATAATAGATGTCAATTAAAGAAATAGGAATTCTGTGTAATATACAGTAACTTGCACTCATAAACCGTGATTTCCGTATAAAACCAAGGCGTATCAGTTTGGAGACCGAGTTCAACCTTTAAAACAAAAACGCGAGGTGGGACAATAGGCCTACTGATTACATATGAATTTAGGTGGAGATACGTGCAAACCCAACAAGAGAATGTACCGCCCAGATGACTGACAGCTTTACGTCCCGAGGCACTGCCGACGTATTTTTAAATTCATTATAGAAAGCTGCCGATTTCAGGCACTTCGGTATACATTAGCCAGCGCTTCGATTAAACATTGATAGTGAAATGGACGATTGCAGTGATCACGGTATTTCGGCCATGTCATGATTAATGTCCACACTATTACGACGTGACCAGAGCCGATTTTTCCGATTCCTCCGTCGTGCATCACGGCCACCCAAAACCCTAAGCGGATCATAAATGACGGCTGTCATGTTGACGGCAACGGCTCCTTACCGATATGCGGGGGATGCTCTTCTTGCCTTGGTAAGACATGCCGGCCGGCTGGAGATCTCCGAGACAGAGGGGAGTGAGAGACGCGGCTCCCAGCGCAGGCACGACGCCCAGCGGATCTGTGCAGCCTCGGTGCGGCAGGGGCACTATCCCGTATTTCTGTTGTCTCGCCAGACGGGAAGATGTGGAGTCCCCCCCCCTCCCCGCCTGCCTTTGCTATCCCCCCCCGCTTACCATCTGTGTGATTAGTATTCTGCACCCATCCTACAGGCAGATGAAGGCCAGAGGAGCCGTTCGGGGGTCTTTTTTGACCTTATAAATCAAAATACCCTTCACAGTTCCCAAACAATTCCAGAAGGAGCATGTGTGATGAAAACTGGCGTCAATGTTAAATGACTTGGAACCGTAACCCATGAAATACGTACGTAGTTGTTCTAAGCCTATAGTATATTTCACATTCTGGCAATTTACCATGACAGTGTTTTGTTTGCTTCGTAGATTACAATGCACTTGTTAGTTAGCCTGCTCTAAGATGTTCTTCTTATTGTGTCTATGCAAACAATTCAAACTGTTTAAAGCATATAAACAAAAGTATTATATAATTATAATATATAGAGACAGTAGAATAGGCCTATATTGGGGAAGGAGGGAAGTGCAATGCTGACGAAGAATGTTGCCTTAACTTACTTTAAACTCTGCTTATTAACTGAAGTTTTATATAATCTTTAATTGTGTAATGGATCCATTAGTGTGGTAGGTAGGCATCTCCATAGTTAAGGCCCGGAGCTGTATTGTCATAAACATTATTTTATTATTTTTAATAATAATAATATTAATAATAATAATAATAAGCCTGGTACACGTATATTATACTCACAAATTGTATGTATATATATATATATATATATAGGCTATATATATACACACACACACACACACACACACACACACACTCACATTTAAAAAATAATCATTTTTGCAATGCAGACTTTTTCTTGTGTGAACGTACCTGATCCTCATATAAGTTAAGGATTATGGTCGGTCCCCCGGTAATGGAAACGGGTTCGGTTTGGCTGTTGGGCTCCCTCCCAGGCAAGTAGCTGCCTGCGCTCCAATTCTGAACGTCCGGATCCGCCGAAGACATCTGTGTCTCTTCTGAACCCTGTTTGGTGCATTTTCTTACACATCTGGGATTAGATGACTCAAAATTTAAAGTTTTGTTTTCAAATGCGTCTTCCACTTTGCAGAACATTCCTCCCAGTTGAACTCTAGGCTTTGAACTATATGTGCCCAGTTTGGAAAATAGCGCTCTTTCATTATCGCTCCCAGTAAGAAGTTTCCTTTCTGCCATTCTTAAGAGCTTTTTTTAAAAAAATAATTAAATATAATTATTTTTAATAATCGTAATTAAACAGCACTTTAACGTTAGATTAAAATATCAGAAAAAAACAGGTCAGTCGCAAGCAAGGCACCAACGTGCCTTTAAAGCACTTAAGGTATGCGACGTCATTCTCTGCGCGGGGACGGCCGCGCGGGAGCTCTCCACAGGGGCGTGGTACTGAAGGACGTCGCGGTGCGAGCCTCTAATGGGCGCCTTGCCTCCGAAACGACGAACAAACAGTCGCGTGAATAACTGCATGAACCTAACTTGTTGCTCATTTATGCATTTAATTAGTGCCCATTATTGTGGTGAGGGGGTGAAACAGAAAATCAGTGTTCGTAAGGAATGACGTACCCATTATTGTACAACACAAAGAGTTTATCAAATGTACATTAGAGCTATTATCCAGAAATTACCGGGATTGTTTGATTAATTATCAGTGTAGAATTTGATAAATTAGAAATAGAAAACTAATTCGCTGTATAAAACTATTTTCAAGACTTATAGACAAAATAACATACTTAATAAATACAGAAAGATAGCTGCTTGGATGTGAAACATGGGGAGATATCCACCCCCATCATCCG